>LLKO01000012.1:795715-835801 GCA_001513895.1 Graphilbum fragrans
CCAACCCAAAATCTGGTGTTTACTGGACGACTGACATGTCCCCTGCATGCTATGAAATGACCATCTTTTGACGACTTTACGACATAGATCAATTTCTTCGTTTTTGACGAGAAAAAAATGTTAATTTCCTTCTCTTTTCTCTTTTCTGCTTTCCTGGGATTTTATGTGCCTTTTTTATTGCTGTTTCTTTTATGACTGTTGTTTGGCTCCCAGATTCCAAGCCGTTCGTTCTACCCAGGACACATGATTCACTTCTTCAGGATTGGCCCCCGAGGATGAGGGCGTAGCCGAATACGCATAATGAGCCATCCCAAAAAGGACTACTGCCATCTTAATTTTTGGACAACTGCCACTTGGAACCTTCCTGGACACATACTGCAATGTTGCATATTCTGCTGTAGCTTGCACGGCGCTTGCCGCCTACCAACCCCATTCAACGAGGGTTTCCGCCACCATGAACACATAATTGGAGCAAGTTGGGGCGACTTCTGATGGTACGGAGTAATGAAGGGATGTGATTGGGAGCTGCTCCTGAGTTGCGAATGGGTGAGCCGGAGGGGACGAGGCTGGCTGCTTTGGTGTGGCGAAGGAACATCGAGAGGGCCTCTGATTTGCTGGCCATGTGGAGAACAGGCGACGAGGAGATTGGAACTCTGCCATGTACGGCGGACATCTTATACATCGTGGATTCCGCCTGGTTGTGGTTTTTTATTTCTTTCTCATTTCATTTCTTTTTTAAGCTTATGTTTGCTCTCAGGGTCTCCTTTTTATGACCGTCTGCGCTTAACGTCCCCGTTGGGGGGGATGAAAGACCGGATCATCTTTCTATGTTTTATGCCTCTTATGATATTACGGCCGCTTCTTATTTCAATAAAGCTCGCTCTCTAGACCAGAAACGGCAAGGGATTTTAGCGTATGAGGGTCTGTGAAGCTAGCCAGATTACGGAGGACCAGAGTACGGGTCGATGAGGCTTTGTTATTCACGACGGGCCCTTAGACCATGCTGTAATTACTGCGTTTGTACACCGTAGCACACAAGGAGTTACTCGTAGCAGCTCGAGCAGGACGCAAAGAGCTCAGTAAGCAGGGAATGCTGGCGGCCCGGCCCCTTTTCTTTTGGCCGGCTAACCCCCACGGAGCTGATCGAACCGTGCGTATTGCGCATATGCGTTGTTTATGCACACTGTCGGGATTAAAAAGGGAGGCAACGGAAGTAGATGAAGGCGTGTAGAACGAGTCACAGGTGGAACGAGTAGTACTCCGTAGTCATTCGTGCTCGATCTGGTTCCCCTCTGTTGATGAATAGGAGCGGGAGGCTGATAATGCGAGGCAGAAAGGGCACAACTACACAAGACATAGTACGATGCAGCACGGCACGTGGCATTGATTTGAATTTTTTGTTTCAGGCCCGGGCGAGCGGTGGTCTTACGATCTGGGCTTTTGAGGGCCGTACGGAGCACGGAGCAACTACTCGTGCTCATACGGAGTACTCCGTCGAGAGACAGTCAAATTTTGGATTGGAAGGCGGCAACCACACACGAAGAGGCAAACGGGGTATGCTGGGCGAGGATCTTCAGGGGCCGTTCAGCAGGCGCCCCTGTAAATTAGAGCTTGCCGGGACCACTGAGTAATTACTCGTACAGGTAGTTAAATCATACTGCTCGTAATTAGTTCGTTTGCAAGACAGTGCTTTCGGTAATGGCACGGTGCCGAGAGCCATTGGCTAACCGGGAAATGAAATGTCCATATTGGGGCCTGATATTGGTCCCTTTTTGCCATGTCGATGCACATCGCAAGCGGTGCCCGATTTATAAAAACACGCAAAAAGGTAGCTGGTGAAGCCACCCGTAATTGGTATGTCCACCATTCAACCGCTACTCGTGCCAGCGGCTCGGGGCCGTGATTGGCTGCCCCACTGCAGTCTCTGCTGCCCCTATTTTCTTTTTGCCCCTCCAACATCTGCCCTTGTTTGGAGCCTCATGGGCGAATATGGACATTCTACGACGAACTCGTAACATCGTATGAGCTCGTACTCCGTATCGGCACCGCATATGACGCTCCTGCTTCGTGTTCTGGCATCGTATTTCGGCCTCAGCTAGGGAGTGTGGCGCTTCGGTGTACGTCGTAGTTTGCTCGTGTTGGGTGGTGTTGGGTGGGCTGGACGCTAGCTCAGCCACAGCTTCTGTAACGCCACAGGGGCCGAGTCTCGTAGTGTAGCTTCCTCGTATGGAGTTGTACGACGTGCTTCTGGCACTACACGGTACAAAGTGACTGCACCAATACGAGTGGCACTGCGGGGTGCTCTTTCTCTCTTGGGCCTGTTGGCCCTGTTTTCATTAGCCCCAAAAATTATAAGGCGAGGAAGAAAGGGCAACCTGTCCTCTCGCACCGTCTAATAGGTGGTGCAGCTGACACCTTCCAACAACGGTCTTTCCAGATGCAGTCACAGTTGTCTGTCCACAAGCAGCAAGAACGTACAGACAATCCCAAACCAAGTAGCGTAAAAGCAAAATAAGAACAGAAAGAGCCAGGCGGCAAAAAGAAACGAAGGAGCGCCTTGAACCCTTCCTCCACTTTACCCGCATGTGCTGTCCGCTGTCGTGCTTGCATGTCTGGCCACTGTGAGATGCTGGCTGCTGCATGGATTCCTCCCTAAAATATACCTGTCTCTCTCTGTCTCTCCTCAAAACAATACGAGCACTCGTACTTGTTCGCTGGGCTCTCCCCTTTTCTACTCGTACATTGTAGCTCTCAGGTTTTCTTCCCCTTCTCCCTTCAGGCCCACTTTCGCTCGACTCCTTTCTACACTACCCGTATATTCTGTGACGCCCGCGTCATTCTTCCGCTCTTCTCCTTTCCACTTCGTCTCTGGTCTTTGCTACATTCCTGACGCGGCCCTTCTCGTCGTGCCAGAAGTACACTCACTACAGGGTGAACCATCGCGGTTTTTTCCTTTCTCTCTCTTGACGCTCTTTCACGCTCCTCCCCGTTATTTTCTCTCCTTGTCGCCATATTCGGCCCATATCCTTCTACACCCCATCTTCTTCACCGACTTCGTTTGGCTGTTTTTTTCAGCACTCGTTCTCGACTTGACATCCCGCTAGCTCAGCTCCCCATCCCACCAAAAACCACCAAGATGAAAGGTGAGACTCAGCCCATGCCATGCGCATACGCATATCCTGCCGCCACGTCTACGCGTTCTGCATTTGTGCTTTTTCTGTGATTCTGGGTCTCGAGCTGTTTTCGGAGCTTCACCCATTGCACAGCTCAATGCGTCGTGGTGCGGCTCTGCGAGCTGGATCTGGCATCACATCTTCGTTCCCCTCATTGGCAGCCATGCTAACGACCTCCCCGCAGCTCTCATTCTCGTCGGCGGCTTTGGCACCCGCCTCCGGCCTCTCACTCTGACGCTCCCCAAGCCGCTGGTTGAGTTCTGCAACAAGCCCATGATCCTGCATCAGATTGAAGCTCTTGCCGACGCTGGCGTGACCGATGTCGTCCTCGCCGTCAACTACCGCCCAGAGGTGATGGAGGGCCGCTTGGCCGAGGTTCGTTTGGACGGATTAGGTGTTGGCCAGACGTACATGGCTGGAAGCATTGGCTGACCCTCGTTTGCGCAGATGGCCGACAAGTTTGGCATCAACATCACCTTTTCCATCGAGTCAGAGCCCCTCGGTACCGCCGGCCCATTGAAGCTGGCGGCGGATACGCTGCTCAAGGACGACTCGCCGTTCTTCGTGCTCAACTCGGACGTGATCTGCGACTACCCGTTCAAGGAGCTGGCGGCCTTCCACAAGGCGCACGGCGACGAGGGCACGATTGTAGTGACCAAGGTGGAGGAGCCGTCCAAGTACGGCGTGATTGTGCACAAGCCCAACCACCCGTCGCGCATCGACCGGTTCGTGGAGAAGCCGGTGGAGTTTGTCGGCAACCGTATCAATGCCGGCCTGTACATTCTCAACACGTCTGCGCTGGACCGCATTGACCTGCGGCCGACGTCGATTGAGCAGGAGACCTTCCCGGCGATGGTGCGCGACGGCCAGCTGCACTCGTTCGACCTCGAGGGCTACTGGATGGACGTGGGCCAGCCCAAGGACTTCTTGACGGGCACGTGCCTGTACCTGTCGTCTCTGACCAAGAAGGGCTCCAAGAGCCTGACGCCGGTCAGCACGCCGTTTGTGCACAGCGGTAACGTGCTGATCGACCCGACGGCCAAGATCGGCAAGAACTGCAGGATAGGCCCGAACGTGACGATTGGCCCGAACGTGGTGGTCGGCGACGGCGTGCGCCTGCAGCGCTGCGTGCTGCTGGCCGACTCCAAGGTCAAGGACCACGCATGGATCAAGAGCTCCATTGTCGGCTGGAACAGCACGGTGGGCCGCTGGGCACGGTTGGAGAACGTGACGGTGCTGGGCGATGATGTCACGATTGGCGACGAGATCTACGTGAACGGCGGCTCGGTGCTGCCGCACAAGAGCATCAAGGCCAACGTGGACGTGCCCGCGATTATCATGTAAATCGCCGTGCCGGGCTGTGCCGTTTGATCGACGGGGGAGCGGGAAAGCCACGCCGAGAGAGATGTGGCTTCTGGCGCCCCTTTCGCGATTTCTCATCTTCCGCCTCTACCCTGCACTGGGCAGGGCCTATACCCCCCCACCACCTATCACTCTAAGGCTTTCGCTGTAACGAGAGCCATTTTATGTCGACGTGGACGAGAAAAAAAATCAAAACATTTTGGTACATCTTTTTAATATGTGCTTTGCAAAAGACGGTACCCTTACCAAGATTCGTTTCAACCTTGGCCACACTCCTTTTCCTCCTGAAGTTTAGAAAGGCATCCTATTTTCGGTTCTTTTCTTTTTTCTTGTGCCTGCCTGTTGTTTTCTTCCCAGTGATCTTTCTCACACGCCACTGCGGCATTGTCCTCCATTCGTGGCGGATGTGCCATTTCTGTTGATTCCACCTTGTCTTTGACCCCCTTTTTGGATTTCCACAAGCACGAAATAGCAAAACATCTCTGCTCTTCCATGACATATATAGATATTGGAATGGCCTGGCGTCGGATACGCACATGTGACGGGCATCGTTCATCGTCCTTGCCACTTTGCTGCATCTTTTCTCGGTGATTGTTCTTTACTCTTTTCTCTTTATGTGACCAAAAATTAATATATACATATATACGAGGGATAAACATGTAGCATCTTAAATACAGCGAAGGCAAAGGGCTACAGAAATGGCATGTGCTATCTATTCGTGGGCGCGTTGGTGATTGTGAGGTTAGGCAGTGATGGTCGTCTTGGGGGCGTCATCAGAATCGTCGTCGTCGACTTCGGCTTCGTTGCGGACCCAGCCCCGACTCATCTCCACAGCCTGCTCCCACTTGCGGACCATACGGTTGATGCGGCCGCGCTTGGTTGTGGGGTGGAAGATGCGGCGGCCAGTGCGGTTGATATGACGCAGGTCCTCGAGCTCGTTCCAGACACCGGTAGCGAGGCCGGCGGCAATGGCGGCACCGAGCGCCGTGGTTTCGCGCATGGCAGGGCGGTCAACGGGAATGCCGCTGACGTCGGCCTGGGTCTGCATGCACAAGTCGCTGTTGGAGAGGCCGCCGTCGACGGCGAGACTTGCAAGACGCTGGCCGCTGTCGCGCTCCATGGCGTCGAGGATGGCCTTGGTCTGGTAGCAGGTGGCCTCGAGGGTGGCACGGGCAATGTGGCCCTTTTTGGTGAATTGCGTGATGCCGACTGGCGGTCAGTAACAAGACAAGAAGGAAGCAAGACAATACACAACACACAACAGCCAAGACGTACACAAAGTGCCCTTGGCGTCGTCGATCCAGTAGGGAGCAAAGAGGCCGCTAAAGGCAGTAACAAAGACGACGCCGCCGTTGTCCTCGACGCTCTCGGCCAGCTCGTTGATGCCCTGGGCGGTGTCGGAAAAGCCGAGGTTGTTGGTGAGGAACTTGAGGCCGGCGCCGGCGACAGCAATGCTGCCCTCGAGCGCATAGACAGGCGGACGGCCGCCGCCAAAGTCGTAGGCCACAGTGGCCAGCAGACCGGAGCGCGAAATAACAGGCTCGGTGCCGACATTGTACAGCAGGAAGCAGCCGGTGCCGTAGGTGTTCTTGGCCTGGCCCGGCTGGAAGCCGCACTGGCCGACAAGAGCGCTGGACTGGTCGCCGAGACAGCCGGCAATGGGCGTGCCGGCGAGCGGGCCGTCGGCCACCACGCCAAAGGCCTTGGGATCGGAGGAGGGCACGATCTTGGGCAGCTGGACGTGGGAGCGGTCGATGCCGAAAAAGGAGAGCAGGGTGTCGTCGTAGTCGAGGGTCTTGAGGTTCATGAACATGGTGCGGCTGGCGTTGGTGCTGTCGGTGACGTGGATGGGCGGGCGGCCAGCCGGAGGACGGGCGCCGCCGTTGAGGCGGAAGATGAGCCAGGAGTCGACGGTGCCGAAAGCCAGACGCCCCGCGGCGGCGGCCTCGCGCACCGCCGGCACGTTCTCGAGCAGCCACATCAGCTTGACGCTGCTGGGATAGGTGGACAGCGGCAGGCCGCACAGGTCGTGCAGCTGGGCGGCGTCGGGGCGGGCCTTGAGCTGCTGGACCATGCTGGCGGTGCGGGTGTCGGGCCAGACGACGGCGTTGTACAGCGGCTGCCCCGTTTCCGAGTCCCAGACGACGGCCGTTTCGCGCTGGTTGGTGATGCCGACGGCGCGGATGCGCTCGACGCGGTGGCCGAGATCGCCGGTGAACTGGCGCAGGGCCTGCTCGATGCACAGCTGCACGGAGGCCAGCAGCTCCATGGGGTCGTGCTCGTGCCAGCCCGACTGCGGGTAGATGTTCTCGAACTCGAGCTGGTGGCTGGCCACGGGACATCCGTCGCCGTCGAAAATAATGAAGCGCGACGACGTCGTGCCCTGGTCGATGCTGCCGACGAACCAGCGCTGCGCCTTTTCGTCGTCCGTGGCGGCGAGGCCGGCAGGCAGTTGGTGGTCGGCATCGGTGGGCGGTTGTGTGGCGGCGGCCGGCTCTGAGGCTGTTTCGGCGGGCGATGCGGCGGCTGTGTTTTCTGGTGATCGTTTGGCTGCGTCTGGGATGTGTTCGGGCTCTGGTAGGAGCGGCGTGGGCTGTGACTCCAGGACCACGTCCGGTGTAAGTGACAGCACGGTCATGGCTGTGCGCGGAATCTCGTCGACGTTCTCGGCTTGCACGACGGTCGGCCTGAGGTCGTCGTCTTTGACGGCGGCAGCGCCCGAAGGCACATCGACAGCGGCGACAGTGTCCATGCTGCTGTTCACGGCGGACGTGATGGCCGGGACGGCAACGGGAGGCGTGGCAGGGTGTCTAAAGCCGGCGGACACGGCAGAGGGGGCAGAGAAGCAGAACGGGGAGTAGGAGGAAAAGGGGGAGCAGTGGGAGGAGGGGGACTTGGAGTGAGAAGGCTTGGCGTAAGGGAACCGGCAGTAAGAGGAGAAAGAAGAGAAGGGTGAGAATGGACGCAGGAAGCGGCCGGACAGAAAACGAGCCGTGGTGACGGAAAAGGAGACGGGCGAGGGGTAGGAGGATACGCGAGAGAAGGCGGACACACCCGAGGACACAGAGATCGCAATGGTGTCGGCTATGGAAAGGCGAGCGGCTGTGGTGGTGGTAAGGACTACGACTTCTCCGGCCGCCTGGCCCTAGCTATAGCCGTCGGGGTATATAAATGGCAACGGCGCTGGGGCATCGCAGTGCGAGTGGCAGCCAGCAGCTGGCGGATACAGAGCGGCCCAGGTCCAGGCCAAGGGGGGAAGGCGGGCCAGTGGCCGCATCGCACCTGCCGTCGGAGCCCGGGGCATGGCGGGTTGTCTGGGCGCGCCTCTTTGTTCTCAGGAAGGCGCTGACGCGAGGTGTGCTGAACAAAAAAAGTACGGGCAGGTCAACTACGGAGTACGAATAGGCACAGGCACAGAACCACAAATCCTGCGGGGGCAGGTGCGTGTGGTCAGGAGGCTCCTCCCCCACAGCGAGCGCCGACGCTGATTGGAGGAAGATTTGAAGATCGCGGTCTGGGACGCTGTTAGTGAGCCATTGACATCTCCGCGAGCGGAGAGCGACCGCTATAGTATGTATTGCTGCCGTCGCAATATGGAGATCGGCCTTCTAACGCCGCTGTAGTCATTGAGTACGGAGTACTTTTTCTATGGAGCAGCTACGGAGTGCGGCACTCGTATTTTGGGACGCATTCTGGACTCGGTCTAGACCCGCCCAGCACATCTTTCTTTTTTTTTGTCCGCGTGCGTGTTAGGGTTCAGGGCGGGCGATAGAGCAGCAGCATGATAGAGCGAGGCTGGATTGGATATGTACACGAGCACTGCTAGTGACCAGAAGCATGTTGAACACCGTACTCATCGTACGTAGACGTCCAAGTACCTCTACTTCTACTGCACACAAATCAGTTGTGCACGCAGGTACCATGACACACAATCGAGCCAATCAGATGTCGCTGCGGCTCAGCACAGCCCTGCTACTACGGGCCCTGTTTCCAGCGCTGATCTCAGCTCCTTCAGGCCATAGCTACAGCTAGCATGACATCACACGCATCGCCGCAAGCATCATGGCCAAAACGTCAACATCAACCATCGCTGCACCGCAACACGCCACATCCATTGCCACGCCGTGCCACCTGTCGCCTGTCAACCATGCAGCAGATGCTTGTTCTGAATGGTTTGGGTTTCGAGCCGTCCACAGTTTGCTTGGATTGCGTTGATCGTGTGCGTCGGCTGCATGGAAGCGTTCCGTTTTGCATTTGCATGTCTTGATCGAAGCTTCTCATCGCCATGGTCCTCAACACGGCAACAGTGTCGCTGGCGGTCACGCCGACCGTGGTCTCGACGCTGTTATCTCATGTAAGCCACTAGATGCCTCGTCTCTGAGCTGATGATGTCCCCAAGCTCACCCCTCGCCTAGTACTTCAACCGAAAACCCCTGAAACAGCGCCCGACCGCCCATCTCTCCTACGACGAAGGCATCCACCTCATCCGCTCGTTTCTGATTTACGCCTCCCACCACACCGTCGAGGAGCTGCAGGCCTTCACCAGCCAGTGGGTGCCGCATCCGCAGTGGGTGCGCGTCGAAGAAGTGCGCGTCCCCGACGACCAGCTGCAACGGGCGGCGTCTCTGCTACAGGACCAGCTCGGCGACGACGGACTGAAACGCATTGGCGGCCGGCTGTGGTGGCAGTGGCGGCGGCCGCGCAGTCCGCTGCGGGCCGAGTGGGTGGAGATGCGCGCCGACTACAACCAGCGGAAGCACGGGAACCCGGGATATCAAGGACGGCCTGGCACCAGCTCCGGAACCAGCTCCGGAAACCGCCCCGGCACCAGCCCTGGAACCGCCCCCAGCTCCCGCCGCGTCATGATGTACGTCCACGGCGGCGCCTACTTCTTCGGCAGCGTCGACGAGCACCGCTACCAGATGCAGCGCCACGCCCGCAAGCTCAAGGCCCGCGTCTTTGCGCCCCGCTACCGCCTCGCGCCCCAGTTTCCCTTCCCCTGCGGCCTGCACGACTGTCTCGCTGCCTATTTGCATCTGCTGCAGGCCCAGGGCGGCGATGCCACGACGATTGTGCTGGCCGGCGACTCGGCCGGCGGCGGCATGGTGCTGTCGCTGCTGGTGGTGCTGCGGGATCGGGGGCTGCCTCTGCCGGCTGGCGCGGTGCTGATTAGCCCGTGGGTGGATTTGACGCACTCGTTTCCCAGCGTGGCTGCCGACTGCCCGCTCGACTACATTCCCTCCCACGGCTTCCACCACCGGCCGTCGATGGCGTGGCCGCCGCCCAACGAAGACCAGCTGGCAGAGATAGCGGCCGCCTCGTCTTCGTCCTCGGACCGTACAGCCTTCCAAAACAATCGTCTTCGGCTGACCGTCGACGGCAAGGCATTCACGGTCAAAGAGCAGATCCAGGTGAGTGCTATGGGCCCGAGCATAATTAGTACTTGACTAACGGACAGATGTACGCTTCCAATGAACTGCTGAACCACCCGTTGGTCAGCCCCGTGCTGCAGCCCACGCTCGGCGGACTGCCTCCTCTGCTCATTATGGCCGGCGGCGGCGAGCTGCTCCGCGACGAGCAGATCTACTTGGCGCACAAGTGTGCCAACCCGGCCAAATACGCACCGCCACTGTCGGCCGACCTCGACGAAGCAGCGCGAGCGGCTCTGCTGGCCAAATACAGGCCCACCGACGTGCAGCTGCAGGTCTGGGACGACCTCTGCCACGTGGCGCCGACGTTGAGCTTTACGCGACCTGCCAAGTACATGTACCGCTCGATTGCGCAGTTTGGCGCCTGGGCTCTGGCCCGTGCGCAAAAGACTGGCATTGACATTCTCGACGACGACCAGATCTCGGTCATTTCGACCTCGAGCTCAGGGGATGGGGACGCAGAGCGCCCCGATGCGGACCACGCCGGGGAAGACCGAGGCCGAGACACAGCCCCAAGTGCTGTTCTGGGAACCGGAAAGGTGGAAACGATTGGCAAGGCTGGAGACGCTCTCCCGGCCTTCCGCGGACACATGATCCGCCAGCGCGTGACCAGACACGGCGACGTGTTCCCGCTGGCCCCGGCTGCGGAGCTGCCGGGCTGCACTATGGCCCCCGAACTGGTCGGCGTGCCGAAGCAGGGCCCTGTCGGCAAATGGATCCAGGCCAAGCAGCACTGGGACGCGCGCTTCTCGCGCCATCGCACCAAAGTGCACAAGCGGCGCCTCCGCGATGCTGCGGCCGGATTTGCGTCCTTTGGGCCCGACGAGCACCCGCCGCCAAGTGCGCTGGCCGGACGCCGGGGGACGGGAGCCGAAGCGGAAGGCGTCGAGGCCGCGGAAAAGAAGAAGAAACGCAGCTACGGCATGGCCATGTGGTCGCTCTGGGGCTCGAAGCACGACGAGTCGACCATGGCCCGGCAGCAAGAGGCCGAAGCCGGGGCGGCGACAACGAGCGATGCGGCCGAGCTGCCGGACGTGAAGCTGGTGACGGCCGAGGGGGATGTGCCGATCCAAGGAGCGTCGCAGAGGGAAGTCGGTGTCAGCCGAAGTCGTTCGCGGCGGCGCGTTGTGCGGGACGAGAAGCAGACGGAAGAGCCGCTGCCCGCCGACGGAAAGGACACTGATTTCAGAGCGGCCCTGGGGATGAGCTCCAATCCAAACACCAACGGACAGCCGGAGACAGGGATCACGGGGAAGAGAGTCTTCCTCGGCGGTATTGCCATGCCGTTCTCGCTGAACAAGGAGGCCGAGACGGCGAGCATGATGACGCTGAACTCGGACATGGTGCCGACGCCGCCAGTCTCGAGCCACGGGATGTCGCCGCTGCATTAGGCGGTGTGAGTGTTGTGTATGGTGTGTATGGTGTATGTTGTGTATGTTGTGTATGGTATAGTAGAATGTATGTGTGTGTTGCAAGTTGGAGGTGTCAGTGTCAGAAAGGAGGCCACATAGAAACGCCAGTGGGCAATGTGATTGTCGTCTATCATTATATACAGTGTCTATGAACACAGCCATGCGCCCCGTCCCATACATATATCGTACACGTCGCCGCACTTAATCCAGGCCGTTCTCCGTCTTCCACCGCTGCAAATACGCAATCGGACTGCGCGGGCCGGCCGCATCGCCGTGGGCGTCGGGGTACACGCCAAACGTCGGCCGCACGCGCTTGGTGATGAAGGGGGTGAGCTGGCCATTAGCAGACTGCCTGGACGGCAACACGATCGGACACACTCACAGTGAAGCCCACTAGGCTCGGCACGACGTAGGTGCGCACCTTGGCGTACTCGATGATGTAGCCACCGCGCTTGGTGTGGCGACCCATGGACCCGGTGCGCGTGCCCTTGTAGAAGCCCTTGTTGATGTCCTTGGTGGTCAGCCGCAGCTTGCGGTACGGCCGCAGCAGGATGTCGGTGGCGCGCATCGCGGATGTGGTGGAAAGGCGAAGTCGAGATCGAGATGAGTTGAAGGCGAGTCGAGACCGAGCTCGAGGATGAGGTTGGCGAGTTCAAGGACAGTCGGCGCTGGAGCACGTGAGCTAGGCCGTCGTGATATGTCGAGACCGGTGGCAGCAGGACGACACGCTATGTGAAGCGTCAATGGTAAGGTGGACGATGTAGTCCTGGCCGTTCACGATGTTCTTCTCCTTGGATGCCCACCAAATAGCTCTAGATTTTCGTGGGCAGAGGCACTGAGATCCACTTATATTTCACCGCCTTTTTGTTTGGTTCCCAAAAGGCGGCAGAACTTTCGCTGGACCCCACTAAAAAAAAAATTGTCCGCCTACTGTATGCTTCTGAACTTTTTGCAGTACCGCCGGCTGCAAGCATACGCACAACTTGACAGCTTGTCGCGGCAGCAGACATACACACACACACACACAACATGCCAGGAAGACAAGCGCACGGCCGGCCGCTGCTGTCCAAGCGGGATGGTCCGGCCAAGAAAAGAGCAGCACCGCCGCCGAAATCAAAAGGCGGCCGTGTCGATTTGATGGCGCTCGCGGAAAAGCAAATTGGACAGACCAAGAGCAAGGGTTTGCGGCTGCGCGACCTCGATGTCGAGGTAGAACCGGGCAAGCGCCGCCGCCGCCAGGACGAGGATGACGAGGAAGACGGTGGTGACGACGACAACGAGGGCGGCTTCAAGCGCCGCCGCCGCAACGACGACTCGGGCGACGACGACCTCGACGACTCGGACAACGAAATGCACAGCGACAGCTCCGGCAACGAGTGGCACGTCGGCGTTGGAAGCCAGGACGAGGACTCAGAGATCGACAGTGACGAGGCATTTGGAGCAAGCGACGACGAGATCGTGGACGCATTCAGCTTCCGCGGCAGCTCCGCCAACAAGAAGAAACAGCAGAAACAGAAGAAGAAGGCGGCCGCCAAAGCGAAACGGAGTCGGCGCGACGACAATAGTGGCGAAGAAGACGAGGACAGCGACCGTCCGTTTGACAGCGACGAAGACGTCGGCGACGATGGCGCTGATCTGGGCGACGAGGCCATTGACCTGGCGGCCGCTCTTGACGAGGTGTCGGACGAGGAGCCGAAGCCAGCCAAGAAGAGCAAGAAGAGGCGGCCAGTTGACAGCGATGTGTCAGAAGACTCTGCGAGCTCGAACAGCGAGGACAACAGCGACAATAGCGAGGGCAGCGAGGGCAGCAACGACAGCGAGGACGACGCCTCCTCCGAGTCCTCCGACTTCGACTCGGACGAAGACGAGTCCAAGTTCGAGGCACTGAAGGAAATGGCGTCTGCATTTGCTGACGAAGACGACGACGAGGACGAGGATATGGACGATGCGCCCGCAGGCCAGGAAAAAGTCAGCCTGGCGGACCTCGGCCTGTTCGGCGTCAAGGACCCGGCCATCAAGAAGTCGCTGAAGTTGCTGTCGAGCGAGGCAAAAGCCACCAAACCAGGCTCCACCAAGAAGCTCGATGTCCCGCTGCCTCGCCTGCACCAAGCTGAACTGCAGCGCACAGCAGCCGCCGAAAAGTCCCACGATACGCTAGGCCGCTGGATCGAGACGGTCAAGCACAACCGCCGTGCCGACCACCTCGAATTCCCCGTGGCCGGCGCTCTGGCCCATTCGGGGCTCAACACCATGGAACTCGTGCCGATCGGACACAAGACAGCCCAGACGGAGCTCGAGCAGACCATCTTCAGCATCATGGAAGAGAGCGGCCTGGGTCCGCGGGCCGCGGCCGAGGCGGCCGAAAAGGAGCGCCAGAACAACAGCAACGGCCAGACCGCCGACCAGAACAAGATGCTCTCGCCGGAAGAGCTCAAGGACCTGGTCGGCCAGCGCCGGCGTGACCGCGAGCTGGAATCCCGCGAGACCGCGCGTGCCAAGCGCATCAAGAAAATCAAGAGCAAGGCCTACCGCCGGGTGCATCGCCGCGAGAGAGCCAGGCTCGAGGCGCAACAGGCCGAGGTGGATGCCATGGAGCGCGGCCAAAACGGCGACGATGCCGACTCGGACGAAGAACGCGAGGCCGCCCATCGCCGCCGGGCCATGGAGCGCATGGGCGCGAAACACCGCGACAGCAAGTGGGCCAAGCAGGCCAAGAACACGGGCCGCGCTGCCTGGGACGACGACTTCCGCGCTGGTCTGGCGGACATGGCCCGGAAAGACGCAGAGCTGCGGCGGCGAGTCGAGCGCAAGGGCGGCGACCGTTCGGGCAGCGACGCCAGCGACTCCGAGGACGACGACGGCGAGGACGGCCAAGACACCGATATTGGCTTCCGGGCCCGCTTGCTGCGTGAATTGCGCCAGGCCAACGACGAAGCCGAGGCCGAGGCCGACAAGGAGTCGCGCTCGGCTCTCAACAGCGTGGCGTTCATGCAAAAGGCCGAGCTGGCCCGCAAGCGCGAGAACGACGAGGCCGTGGCCGCGCTGCTGCGGGAGATGGACCCAGACCACGAGGACAACGACGACGACGAGGATAATGACGACAATGCCGACCAGGTCGTGGGGCGGCGGACGTACGGCGGCGCTTCGGCCGAGGGCCGCAAGGCTGTGGTGCCAGCCGGTGGATGGGCTAAGACCGCGGCGGCGAAAGAAGCGGGAGCAGACACCGAAGCAGAAGCAGAGCCCAGAGAGGGCAAAAAGGCTGCGCCAAGTGTGCCCAGCGCTGCTGCTCCGCTACCCGCTGCGTCCGGGTCTGCCGCCTGGACCCATGTGACGAGCAAGAAGTCGAAGAAGGCCTCCGCCACGACTCTGACTCCGCTGATACCTGCTGCCAACGATGCTCCGCTGCTGCTGCCAGCCGCTGCTTCTCGTCCCCAGAACGCGGTCGATGACGACGACACGTCGTCCTCTGGCAGCGACTCGGAGAGCGACAGCGGGCCCAAGTCGGGTGTTCGCGGTCCTGTCGTCCTGGCGTCAGGCGCTACGATCACGGTGGCCACGTCCAAGGACGCGTCCAACAACGCCCGCCTCTCGCGGCAGAGCGCTTTCCGGCTGGCCCAGGCCCTGGGCGACGACGACGGGGACGCCGAGTTTGCCCGCGAAAAGGCCGCCCAGGCCGCCGAGGAGATCGCTGCGGTCCTGGAGCGCGACAACCACGGCCGCGCCAAGAACGACCTGCTGCCGGGCTGGGGCAGCTGGGGCGGCGACGGCCTCAGCCAGCGCGCGCTGCAAAAGAACGAGGAGGCCAAGCAGCGGCGGGCGCGCGACAACGCGGCCAAGCTGGCCAAGCAGGGACCGCGCCGGGATGTCAAGATGGACCGCGTTATCATCAGCGAGCGGCATGTGAAGAAGGTAAGCACCCGGATGGTGAATGGGGACGTAGTTTGGGATATTTGCTGTGGTGCCTGCGTTCTGTTTCTTTCTGTTTTTTCTGTTCTGCTTCCGCTCTCATTCTTGCTCGCCATGCTAATCAACAGAACGACAAATATCTCGCCTCCCAACTCCCCCACGAGTTCGAGACGCGCAACCAATACGAGCGCTCTCTGCGGCTGCCGGTCGGCCCAGAATGGGGCACCAAGTCCGCCTTCCAGCAGGCCACCAAGCCGAGGATGCTGACCAAACAGGGCGTGGTGCTGCCCATGGCGAAGCCTACGATATAGATGCGGTGAATACGCTGCACATGTCTGATAGAGGAGGCTGGCATTTTGGACCTATTAGAAGCGGAAAATATAGTTGGATAATGGAAAAGTACGGACATTGTGAAAAAGTGCAGAAGAAACCTAGAGAAGAATACACGTTATGGCTGGATGATTTATTAATTGTGGTAATATTCCTTGCGGTATAAACAGCCGTTGACCTGTTTGATTCTCACATTTTCGCTTGTCCTTGTTTCTATCTTCCCATAGCCATTAGATTATTGAGAATATTCTATATTAACAAGTAAGGCGCCTGCCCGCTTACGCGAACATAAGTCTAAATCATGAATGGCTTTAGCACGGTATATTAAGATTCTTTTTTATTTCGATCAATTCTATGACGTGGTGGGACGCACCGTATCTTTGGCACGGTGCAACACTGTACGTCACGTGCGCGTTCATTTCACTTTTCCATAGATAAGCCGCTTGTCTAATATACGAGGCCGCATATAGAGCAGCTGGGAATGATGACTCAACATCCAATTATGGCTTCAACTGACGCTTATCACCAGTCGAACTTGCTCCTCTAAACAACCCACACGACCTATTTGCCATGAACGAACGTCGGACTTCGAGCGAGAGTGCCGACCCGGCCACGGACTACCCATTGGTGCCGTCTCTGAATAAGGCAATGATACCAGAGGGACTTCAGGTATCGGATCTACTCGAAGGGGCTTCTATCCGTCATTGTCTTGTTGGAGATGTGGCGGCATACGCAGTGGGAAGCGACGTCATGGTCTGTCATACGATTGTGGTAGTGTCCGACACGCAGCTTGCAGCGGCCGGTGCTCTTGTTTCCTCGACGGGGGATTTCGTTCATGCAGCCTGTACTTCATATCTGTCTCGCACAGACGATAATTTTCCCGGCTTTGCCTTCGCGGTGAAAGGTACCAACATTCAGAAGAGTCCTTTCCGTATCTTGATAATTCCTGCCAGCTACTGGCACCTCGACCTTGACGCCGATAACTATACTCGGAATACGGTTCTTATTTTAGAGCCCCGCTGTCGGCTTCCCAACAAATTACATTATATCGATGGTTCGTCTTTTCGTTTTCTGCTAGTCACGAATGTATTACGGGATACTGACTTTCTGCCTAGCGCTTGTCAGTGTTCTTGCTAAGCGGAATATCGACCGAGAAGCTTGGAATAACGGAATCACCATATATATCATGTGCCAACTATTAGACTTTTTATTACGCGTCCCGGACAGCTTGAAACACCGACTTCCACCCGAGGACCTGCTCTTCATTGAGCTCATCAACAAAGTTATGTTGCCATCTGCGCGCACAAAGCTATGCGTGGAGTGGAACAAGATCCGTAAAGGGGAGACCACAGTGGACGAAGCACGGAAACGGATCCCGAGGAAAGATCTCGTCATCGCGGCTTTGAAAGCAAAATACGAAGCAGAAAGGAAATCCATGAAGGTTACTGAAAGGGATAATGTATTTGAAAGCTTATAGTATAGTAGTTTTGTTTATTCATTTGATTCTCAATCTCGATTTTCTACGTAGAGAAATGAAATACAAGAGAGTGCACCAACATTGCAAATGCGTTGAAGAACGCATAAAACACCTAAGAGAACAAGGCTAAACTTTGGCTTATCGCAGGACATAAAATCTAACAAGGGTATAATAATAATAACTCCACGCTCCTCACAACCAGACAGATTGACTCTCCTCTCATTCGTCCCCTAAGAGCATACCAGTCAGAGGACATGCTCCAGCCTCAGCGAAGTATTCAAAGTACTCTTTCTGGGTGTCGGTATCCTCATCCCAAGGGCATAACATCTTTTTGACTCCAACCTTGACAAGTATCTCCGCGTCTTCTTTGGTGAGCTCGAGGCGGACGAGCAAGAGGTGATAATGCCCAATTTTGAACATGGAGGCCACACGGTCGGAGATGGCCAACCCGCGGGCCGCCATACACCCGGCGAGCCAAACTATGTCTTGAAGATCCGTCTTCGTTTTATTTGTGCCGTTGTCGTCTTCGGCGCGCTGGTGAATGCAGTGGATTTTGATTGCAAGAGCGACATCCAATTCTAGAAGGGCCACTCCACCCTGTTGGAGTGTGTGAATCGAAAGATCTTCGTAGGTCCTGTCTAGGACGGTGCTCTTCAAAAAATTCAATGGTCATCGCAACTGAGCCACAAAATGTCAAGACG
The DNA here is from genome assembly GCA_001513895.1 of Graphilbum fragrans. Taxonomy (NCBI): domain Eukaryota; kingdom Fungi; phylum Ascomycota; class Sordariomycetes; order Ophiostomatales; family Ophiostomataceae; genus Graphilbum; species Graphilbum fragrans. The sequence continues at coordinate 813,506 of LLKO01000012.1, forward strand.
CCGCTCGGGGCGCTGAAACCATCGACTTGCAAGAGGTCGTCGTACAGTTTGAGGGGATCAACGTCGGCGGCCAATAGCAGGTCTATGTCCATGGTAACTCGACCACTCCCGGCTAGAATATTGCCAGCCCCACCAACTAAAATGAAGGCAGGGTTGGCGTGCTGCTGAATCGCCTCTAAACATTGGCGGATCGTGTCGTATCTGTCAGCAAGGTCCATTATCTTGTGGATCGTAGCGACAAAAAGGTAAGTGAGAGGAATGTGAGAGACGTGTAAAACGAGTCACAGATGAAAGAGTAGTGCTTGTGGTTATCTGTGCTCGATCTGGTCCTCCTCTGTTGATGGGTGAAACGAATGTATCTCCTTGAGGACGAAATTATAACCTTTCTTGTGAGCTTTGTTGCCATTTATGTACAACGGCACCCCTCTACAACCCCGCGTAAGCGACGCCTTCTCTATTAGGCATCCAGGGGGTGAATAAGGGTGAAGAGGGGCATTTTTTTGTAGCAGTGGGTTCAATACAGCGGTTTGAACCAATCATGTTGTCGTCTAAAAAATGGTTATAATTTCGTCCTCAAGGAGATACTCGTCAGTGATAAATCGAGGACACCAAGTTTGTGAGCTGGCGGTTTTCGAAACAACATTCACGAAACAAATCCATCTATGCTACGGGAGGGTGGGGCATATAGCCCCACTCTGTGGCATACCTATATAACTCGTACGAGTAGTCCAATAGACCCTCCTTTATACGCGCCCATTTGCACCCTGCAGCGCCTCAAACTACGAGATAGACTGGTTGAACAATTCATATTGGTGTCTAAGGTACCCAACTATCGGAAGCACATGTTTACTGTTACCGGCTAGTCCTGTCGGGCTGGATCCAGCTCGATCTTTCCGACAATATCGTCAATCTCTTCCATGATGTCTGGCGTGAGCAGGTCGATCACCTTGAGGGCCTGCACGTTTTCCACAATCTGCTCCGGCCTGGACGCGCCGGTAATGACGGACGAGACATGGGGATTTTTCAGACACCAAGCCAGCGCCAGCTGGGACTGAGTCGCTCCGAGGCGGTCGGCAATGGGCTGAAGAGTGAGCATGAGAGGACAAGATAAAGGCACAAAACCTCGCAAAGAGGACAGCATGGAAAATACTGGAGACGCACCTTGAGCTGGATCGTCTTGGCAATGGAATCGCGCCAGTCGTCGTTGCCGTACCACTCGTTGCGGACGAAGTTGCTGAACCGGTCGGTGCTCACGGCGAACCGCGATCCCGGCGGCGGCGCATCCGGCGAGTCGTTGTACTTTCCGGAGAGCTGGCCCATGCGAATCGGGCTGAAGACGGTCAGGCCAATGCCGAAGCGGCTGTAGAGACGCTGGTACTCGCCCTCGACGCGGCGGCGGGCGAGCAGATTGTACTGCGGCTGCTCGACGATGGGGCCGACAAGCCGGAGATCGCGGGCAATGCCGCAAGCCTCGGCGATTTCGTCGGCCGACCACTCGGACGTGCCCCAGTACAGCGCCCAGCCACGCTCGATGACGTGGTTGAAGGCACGCACGGTCTCCTCCATGGGCGTGAGACGGTCCGGGCGGTGGGCATAGACGATGTCGACGTATTCGAGCTGGAGGCGGGCAAGGGAGGCACGAAGCCCCTCGAGAATATGCTTGCGCGACAGGCCGTGATTGTTGATGAGCACCTCGCCGTAGGCGCCGCCCCAGTTCAGCTTGGTGCTGACGACAATGTCGTTGCGTTTCCAGCCGAGCTGGCGGATGGCATTGCCCATGGCGATCTCGGACTGGCCATCGGCATAGTTTTCAGCGGTGTCGAAGAAGTTGATGCCAGAGTCGTAGGCCTGCTTGAGGCAGGCAACCGTTTTTTCTGGAGGTTAGCAGGGTAGAAATATAGTGGCGTGGATCGTACACACCATTGTCGACATGGCCACCGAAGCTGGGACGTTGTTAGATTCGTGTGTGAGGGGTAGAACAGTAAAGGACGACAGAAAAAGCACAGTATACCCAGGGGAGGGGACAGAACTCACGTCAGCCAGCCGCCTAGACCGAGGACTGAAACATGCAGACCCGAGTTGCCGAGTCGGCGGTACTGCATGCCCGTTTTTCTTGGTTCCGGCCAGGACATTGTGTTGAAAGCGATGGCGTGATGACGTGATGGAGATAGTAGTGTAGGGTAGCAGGCCTAACTGGGAAATGGGGGGGAAACTAGCTATTCTTTTAAACGTCGCTTGGTTCTCCAGTCTAAGGAATTACGGAGCTTGAATTGCAGAGGGAAGTTCACCCGCCCCGGGAAATCTCTCGGCGCTCAAGTAAGCAGATCTAGCCATGTGGAGAAATTATCGGCCATTGGGCCCGCATCCATCGTTCACGGTCTGCATTGGGCTAGGAACACGAGGCCAGTTGGAACCATCCTAAAAAGACCAAGCGGCCGTATAAGCAGACAGAGCACGCAATCGAAGGTTTCCCCGAGACTCCTAAAATTATATCCGATATTCGACGTTACAGGACAGGACGATATGTCAGAACCAAGGAGAGCGGCCTGGAAAGAGGCAACAGTGTACCAAATCTATCCGGCATCCTTCAAAGACTCGACCGGATCGGGCACTGGCGACCTCTCAGGCATCATTTCCAAGGTCGACTATCTGCACACCCTTGGCGTCGACGTGGTATGGCTGAGCCCCATTTTCGAGAGTCCGCAGGTGGACATGGGCTACGATATCAGCAACTACGAGGTCATCGATAAGCAGTACGGAAGCATCGCCGATGTCGACGAGCTCAAGGAGCAGCTGCATGCGCGGGGGATGAAGTTGGTGCTAGACCTGGTGGTCAACCACACATCCGACCAGCACGCATGGTTCCAGGAATCGCGGGCATCGACGCAGAGCGCCAAACGCGACTGGTACATCTGGAAGAAGCCCCGACGGGGTGCCGATGGGTCGCCACAGCCGCCGAACAACTGGCAAAGCCATTTCCAGGGACCGACATGGACCTGGGATGAGGCGACCGGCGAGTACTATCTGCACCTGTTTGCCGCCGAGCAGCCGGACCTCAACTGGGAGAACCCCGAGGTGCGCGCCGCCGTGCACAAGACGATGCGCTTCTGGTTGGACCGGGGCATCGACGGCTTCCGGCTGGACGTGATCAACTTCATCAGCAAGGACCAGGCCTTTCCCGACTCCCAGCGCACGGTGCTGGCCGGCACCGAATTCTATGCGGCTGGGCCGCGGCTGCACGAGTACCTCGGCGAGCTGGGCGCCATTCTGCGCGAATACGGCGCCTTCAGCGTCGGCGAGATGCCCTGTGTGCACGACACGACTGAGATCATCAAGAGCGTCGGCGGCAGCCGGGGCGAGCTGAACACGATCTTCCACTTTGAGCTGTGAGTGCCCCGACTCTTGGATGGATCACAGGGCTGTCTACATAGCGATGCACCCCCCTGGTTTTGTGTACTGACCTCGTAGAATGGACCTCGACCATGGCGTCGCCGGCAAATTCTCGCCCCGTGAATGGCCGCTGGCCGCGCTCAAAAAGACCGTCGCCAAGTGGCAGGACGTCATGGCCGACAACGACGGCTGGAACGCGCTCTACCTCGAGAACCACGACCAGCCACGCAGCGTCAGCCGCTTCACACACTACCGCCACGACGACAAACCAGACCCGGCTGCGCTCGCCGCTGCTGCCAAGATGCTCGCCGTCTTCCACGGCACCCAGCAGGGCACGCCGTTCATCTACCAGGGCCAGGAGCTCGGCATGTACAACGTGCCGGAAGAATGGGACATGCGCGAGTACAAGGACATTGATTGTCTTCGGCATTGGGCGACTGCACAGCACAGCCCAGAGCCTGCGCGGACCGCCACTCTCCGCGAATACCGGCACAAATCCCGAGACAACGCACGCACGCCGATGCAATGGGACAGCAGTGAACATGCTGGCTTCACGCCTGCAGGAACAGCAAGCAAGCTGCCGTGGATGCGTGCTCACCCCAATCACAGCTCCGTGAATGCTGCTGCCGAGATGGCCGACCCTGACTCCGTGTTCCATTATTGGCGGCGTGTATTGGCGGCGCGCAAGGCACACATTGATGAGTTGGTGTATGGCAGATTTGCGCTGGTAGATGCGGCTCACGAAACCGTGTTTGCTTTTACGCGCACATCGACGAGCGGCCGCGTAGTGCTCGTGGTCTGCAACTTCTCGCCGGAAGCCGTGGCTTGGACGCGACCGCAAGACACAAAGCAGGACGTCGACGAGGTTCTGGTGTCGACGACCGGACGGAAAGAACTGGGAGAAACGGTGGACCTGCAGCCATACGAAGCATTCGCCGTGTTGCTGAAGGCTTAGAAGCGAGCAGGCATACACTCTTCAGATACAAGCGGCATAAATACATTAGGTCATAGCACTAGTCCTGCTTTATCCATTATACATTGTTTGGAGATGGCTCCCACAGGCCAGCTGGCTCCCAGAGCGAGCTGCTTGCCAATAGGAAATCGACCGCCGAGCCCACGCCGTGCATGGACGGCTCCATCGTCTGCAGCTGGTCGAAGAGAGCAATGCCAGAGATCCCAGATGACACTGGCGTCTCAGCGACGGCTTCTATGGGTGAACGCCATGTTGCGTCCGGTTGTTGTGACTCGAGCATAGGGTATGCTTCTCCGCTGCCATTGCTTCCATCTCCGTGACCGCAGTTGGCGTTTATATTGATGTGTGCATGCAGACGACTTCCATCAAGCAGCTCTGCGATGCGTGCGTGGAGCAGCGGCAAAAGCGTCTTGTTGCCGCCACGACAAAGCGCGAGCCGCCGTTGCAGCTGCCGCAGAACATTGATCGACACCTCGAGGCCCGGGCGCTGGTAGCCAAGCACCACATCCGAAGCCACGGCGTCAGCCACTGTGCGGGCAATCTCGTAGATTTTGTATTCCTGGGACGTTAGGGAAGAATGGGATAGGAGGGAGGGGGGAAATGAAGGACAGCACAAAATAATAGAAACAACGAAAAAGAAGACAGAAAGAAGAAAATACGTACCATGGCTGGACCGTGGGCTTCCACAGCGGCGCGGGGCAGCATGGCAATGGCTTCGAGAAACTTGGTGGCAATCTGCACCGGATGCACTGTGGCGGCCGACTCCGTTCCGGCTCCGGCCACAGCTCCGGCGTAGGGCCGGTTCCGCCGCATCGACGCCGCCGCTGTCCACAGCACTGCCTGCATCCACTGGCGCGTCACGCAGATGTCTGCCATCTGCACCTCGTTTGCGGCGTCTGTGCTCTCGCCCCAGCCGTCCCGCAGCTGCTTCTGCACCCTGTCGATGCGCAGATGGAGGTGCCCCGACCGATCGCCGGTCCCGACGATGCCCGCCCGTGCATTTTGCAGCACCTCCAGCGCGCCTGACTGCTCCAGCATCCAGAACAGCCCGACCAGCCTCTTGAAGCCAGGGAGCACATGTGTGGTATCGTCGGTGTCGTCGAGATGGAGCTGTCGCAGATCGCACCGCAAAACAACGGGCAGGTTGTGCAGAATGGCCACGCCTCTGTGTTGTTAGAATGTGGCAGTCAAGTCCAAGACAACCAAAAGAAGTACTCTCACCGTTCTGTGATGTATAGTAGTGCCAGAATTCGCTGTTGGGCCTGCCGTCGCCGTATGGATGCGCCGTCATGCCCCCCCATCCCAAGACTGCCATGATGCAGCTTGAGGATCTGGGCTGCGGTGATGGCCTCGCGCAGATACATCAACGACCGTGCACCGCCGGGCTTCTTGTTCTCGTAATACACGTGCAAAAAGAAGGCTATGCGGATGCTGTCGAGTGAAAGCGAAGCTTCATCACCGTCCCCGTCTCCCTCTCCCTCCTGATCGCGATGCCGGCGCTGCTGCTGAATCTGGAGCACTCTTTGGCACTCGGCCTCCATGGCGGCTGCATCGCCACCGCCCGGAACTGAAGGGCCGAGTTTGAGCTGTGCCGCCGTAGCTGCTCCCACAGCATTGGCCAGAGCATAGGCCTCCAGGATGCTCTCGTCTTCCCCAGCGCCTGCACCCGTAGATGCGTCTGAGACTCGATGCAGAGCGGCGATCACAGCCTCCACCTCGACGATCGGCCACAGCGGGAAGAGCCGCAGCCGGAAGACGCATAGGGATAAGACAAGCGTGGGAATGAGAGATGGCTGGATAATGCATGGAGGAGGAGCCGGCATAGCAGGCGATCCTAGGCCGAATCCAGGGCTGCCGGACGTGTCGGGACGCTCCGATGGATCATGAGTCGGCCCCAGGGGAGAGCTGTGAGGGTCGTAAGGGTGAGAATCGTGGCTGTGAGGCTCTTGGGGCGGGAAGCTATGCTCCGTGTCATGCAGATCATCGTGGGCCATGCCACCACCCTCTTCCACCAGCTGCTGCGACGCCACGATCAGCCGCATCGTCTTCGCCCGCAGACTGCGCGGTCCCCGAATCGACGGCGTCCGTAGAAACGTGCAGGGCACCCGTGCGGCCTCGCAGCCAGAGCATGGTGCAGCCCCCGAGCAGCGCACCTTGCGTACTTTGCAGCCGTCGCAGGCGCGTTTGCTGCCAATTTTGCGGCCGGACATGGTGGATGTGTCTAGGACACAGGAACAAGCAAGAGGTCTTGAATCGGATATCGACGAGAAGTGTTGTGCGCTCGCACCTACTCCTCATTCGTCTGTTTCACCTCGTTTTCCAAGATTTCCAAATACCTCTCAAGCACCTGTGTGTCTCTCTTTCTGCCTCCTCACTCTAGGGGTGAGCATGCGGCCTGTCGAGACCTACCACTCGTAGTCGTGTCGTCCTATACCCCACCCGCTACGACTTTGTTTCGGTGGAGGCACCTCCAGTAGTCGTGCAAGTGGGTATGGCACCAGGTTCAATATGGTTAGGCCAGGCCTGGCTTGTCTAGCTTCGGCTGCGGCCAAACTGCCCTTGAACTTATCATGCTTCTTCTTGTCTTATATGAAAGAATCAAAAGCTGTGGCAGTTCATATTGGCAGGCGAGAAGAGATCACAGCTGAAAACACACGATAAACGCCACGGCAGCCTTGACCGTTCGTAAGCTCGAAAGACATCAAAAGGAGCTTGTCTGGGCGCTTTGTCTTTCCGGTTGACACTCGACTCTTTTACATGGCATGGAACGATGACATACTTCGGTGTATGGCACTGCGTTCTGAACACCGCTCTCTATAGTTTTAGATCGTTGACGCTGCACAAGCTGACGTTGATACGAATTATTTGCACTATACCTGAGCTGGATTGGTCCTAGGGTTCTACTTTTTTATTTCGACTTTGTTTCGACTTTGGAGGAGGTTGAAACCAAAAACACCTGCTACGACATTCTGGAAAGGTTTATCGCTGCACAACTGCCTGCGTTTTTCTTGTATATTTTTCCATCTCACACTATATCAGTCTTCAACTCGTTTATATCGTAGCTCCCACTATGGCTGACGCTAGCTTCAGAGCAGTTGTAGTTCCTTTACTAGCGGATGGCGTCAGAATAGTGCCGGCTTGCAACAGTTCTACGGACCAGCCTAAGCAACATGAAAATATGGCAAAAAAGAGACATGCTTCGACCACTGGCTACCACTGGCTATCTTGGGATTAGACACCTCTGTAGGTTTAGTTCCTCCCCGTTTACTGTGCTGGTCAACTGGTACGAACTGTTTCTTGTGGCAGCTCTAAGCCTGTTCTAAAGGTCAATACAGTCGTCTGGGTCCGCATCTGGGGCAGCCTCTCCCCTTTATCTTCATCGTCATCGAGCCGGGACTGAAACTTTACGCCAAGAGCTGCTCCAGCCACGGCGTCTATTCGAGAGACTAGTGTCACTGCACGTGGCGCGGCAGGAGCTCTGAACTGTAGTGGATGCAGTTCTGAATGATTGTCATGGATTTTAGTCAGTATAAAACTTCCACGAAACACAGGCACTCGTAGTGCGGTGTCCTCCGTACTCCCTACCACATGGCTCGGCATCCTCCTTGGTATTAGTAGGAATGAGGCCGCGCATTTCGCTAGACTTCGGAGGGGACCCAAGCTACTTAAACGGGACATTGTGTGCACAAAACAACAAACTCTAGCAGGAAGTGAAACTAAAAATATTTTCCATGCGGCTATGACAGAGAACCGACCAAAGATGACAAAAGTCGGGCTATCTTTCGCTCCATGAGGCAGCCGTCCAGCCTCTCTAATACACAAAGCGGAAGTCCAGACGCCGGTTGCCGTCTGCTTCGCGCGCCTCCGCGTCTTTCTGATAGGCCCCCTTTTCCTCCGGTGTCATGGCATCCCACACAAACGCCTTCTTGCGGTTGAGGCGCACCAACACCTGCCGCTGGACGAGCAGTACCACCAGGGACAAAGCACAGATGCTGACGAGCACCTTGTTGCCCTGCTTGTAGTAGGGGCTGTCGTAGCTGCGGTAGATCTGCGAGCCGATGAGCGAGCCGATCTGCACAATCACATTGTACGTCGCTGCCGTAATGGCGCGCTTCTTGACATCGAACGTGTTCTCTGAGATCCACGACGAGATGATAGGGTGGAAGTAGGGGTCTAGAGGTTCCAGTCAGCAGGCTGTCCCCAAAGCTACACGCAGCCACAGTCCACTTACAGCCGGAAATCAGCGTCACCATCGAGTACCGCGACCACTCTCGGCCGCCGTCGGGCAGCGTGATCAGGGCCACCAACAAGGGCAGAATCCAGGCCTCGCCGACAAAGGCGTGGAAGGCCCGTTCTCCAAAGTAGTTGCTGCTGTAGGCCAGCGCCAGCATGGTGATGACCTGCAGCACGGCCGACGGCACGGTGAGCATGTTGGCATCAAAGGCCGTGAAGCCGAGACGCTTGATGGTCAGCGTCAGGTACGCCTGCACCGGCGTCGCGGGGATGTAGGCCACCAGGCCGACCATGTACAGCCCCCACATGGACGGGTCGGACCACGCCTTCTTGATGTCGGCCCAGGTGGCCGGCTCGCGCAGAGCCGTCAGCCCCTTGGCCGGATCGTCGCGGAGAATGCGCTGTGTTGTTAGACACCAGGCATATGGAAGCACACGTGGATCTGGGGACGTACATTGACCATGATGTACTCTTCACGCTCCGAGTACCACGGCTTGCGCCAGAGTCCGCCGCGGGTGGCAGTGGGCGAGGACGGGAGATAGAAGAACGACTGATCAGAGTTAGCGGCGATCTCCGCGCAGAGACGTGACAAGGCTTACCACTAGGGCAATCACAACGGTCAGGAGGCCCTCCAAGAGGAACAGCCAGAACCAGCCTGGACGGCCGTTGACACCGCGCATCTTGAGAATGGCCGCAGCTAGAAGCGCTGAAATGACGCGGGCAATGTTCAGCGACGACCAGAAAGTGGCCAGGCGGGACGCCAGCTCCTTGGAGGTGTAGAAGTACGTGGCAAAGAGAACGGCGCCTGTGCCGTTAGTGACAAGCGAGACAGGAGGGAAGATGTGAAGATGCAAGAGAGATACGAACCAGGAATGAAACCGCCCTCTCCCAATCCGATGAGGGCCCGCGTCACATAGAAGGTGGCACGGCCGGTCATCCAGGCCTGGGCAAAAGCTGGGCAGGTTAGCAAAGACGCAGAAATAGACAAGGCGAAGGGTGTTCTGTCGTACAAGCAATGCCCCAGAACACCATCATGGTCGGGAGAATGTACTTGAAGCCAAAGCGCTTGGTCAACATTTGCACAGGGAACTCGGCGGACAGGAAGGCCAGCAGCTGAATGGTAGTGCCGTTGTTGTAGTCGTCTGTTGTCAGGTTGAGGTCCGAGAGCAGGCTGTCGGCCAGTGCGTTGGACAGGTTGCCGCGGTCAAGCTGCAGGCAAACAAACTGTGGCTGTCAGTCCCGGAAGCAGAGCCAGGAAAGCCAGGAAATCGTGGCATGCTACTCACCATCAGACACACCCAGCTCAGCAGGTACAGGTCCGTCTTGCGCACAATGCGCCGCTCCTCCTCGGGCTCCCAGGAGAAACTGGGATCCCACCTGTGCCGGCCCTCGTATGTCGGGTGTGGCGGCAGCGTGTGAGCCAGATTTTGACGGCCAACACTCGAGAGGGAGGTCTTGGCGTCCACCTCGTCGTGGGTGAGCACCTTTTTCAGGTCGCCCTGCTCTGCTGTGTCGATATCGACCGGGGCCATGTTGACGGGAGGTAGCAGCAAAAAAGAAACAAACAAATAAGCCCGGCTAGGCTTTCACTGGTGCTCCTGGTGTTGCTCATGCGAATTCCAACGGGTGGGAGGCGGAATGGGCCTCAGGTTATACAGAATGGGACGGGCCATGCTGCGTCTCTCTTGTGCTTCCACATGGAAAAAAGTGAGCTGTGCTTGCGCTTGTGTCATCGAGCTACCCCGGACCTAGAGTCCCCGTATCAGCATTCTGGAACGCTGCGTCCACGTCTTCGGGGCCATAGTGGAGACGGGGAGGAACCGGCTGCCGATGGAGTGGGTCCACCATCTCCGAGAATTTCTCCGGAGACCGTCGTGACAGCCCCGCTCAATCACCTCATCGACTGGCGCCCCGCTTGTCTCGCCAGACGGACGTCACGGTGCTCTGTGATGGGCTGGGCCGTTTTCGGACGAGGCTGTGAATATTAAGACGTGGTGCTTCGGCACGGATGTTGTCTGCGTTTCTGCGTTTCTGCGACGCTATTTCTATATTCCTAGTTTTGTGATACATATCGCGCTATATCCTTTGCTCTCCTGCCGCCATTAACATACTTGTATACAGCATAGTGATACTACAGTGCACTGCCCGTCATGCCGTCTGCCTATACCAAAGAGGTAGACACTAGCGTCGCTCGGACACGGTGTCTGAAGCCGCTGGTGTACTCTGGATTGCTGGACAAATACACACAGTCGGACCTCACGCCAGTGATTGGCCGAGAATATGAGGGCCTCCATGTGGCGGATCTTCTGGCGGCCGACGACCAAGTGATGAAGGATCTGGCTGCTACCGGTAGGTCCCAAGCAGCCGGTTCTATGTCCGCACAGATCTAACGAGACAGTATCGCAACGCGGCGTTGTCTTTCTGCGCAACCAGGACATCACGCCAGAGCAGATGAAGCAGTTTTGTCTGCGGCTCACGGAAGCGGGCGGATGCGTACGTTCTGGGTGCTTGTGATGCGCGTCTGTACCTATGCTGACCAGCCCAGCCTGCGTCGTCCGGCCTGCACATCCACCCGCTCACGGAAGAGAGCAGCGAGCTGGGCGACCAGATCAGCGTGATCAGCAGCGAGAAGCAGAAAAAGGGCGGCGGCCTGACGCACCAGCTCAGCGACGTCAGCCGGTTTGCGAGCGCCGGGTGGCACACGGACATCTCGTTCGAGGCGGTGCCGTCGGACTACGCGATGCTCAAGATCCACACGCTGCCTCCCAGCGGCGGCGACACGCTGTGGGCGTCGGGCTACGAGATCTACGACCGGCTGTCGCCGGCGATGCAAGTGTTTCTGGAGGGGCTGACGGCGACGCACGACGCCATGTTCTTCCACGAGGAGGCCGAGCGGCTGGGCAACCCCATCCGCAGGGGCATCCGGGGCTCGCCGCTCAACGAGGGGGGCAACCTGCGCGCGGTGCATCCGGTGATCCGGACGAATCGTGAGTCCTGCGTCCTGAGCCCTGCGTCCTGAGTTTTGAGTTCCTGTTGGCGACAGCGGCGTCCACGGCGGCCGGTGCTAACGAACGCGACAGCGGTCACGGGGTGGAAGTCGGTGTACGTCAACAAGGGCTTCACGAAGCGCATCAACGGCGTCACCAAGGACGAGTCGGACGTGCTGCTGGCGTACCTCTTCAACCTCGTGACGCAGAACCACGACGCCCAGGTGCGGTTCAAATGGCGGCAGAACGACCTGGCCATCTGGGACAACCGCAGCATGTGGCACTGCGCCACCTACGACTACGTGGACGCGCGTGCCGGCGACCGGGTGTGTTCGCTGGGCGAGGCGCCGTACCTGGACCTGGCCAACAGCACGGGGCGCAAGGAGGCGCTGGGGCTGTGAGGACGGGCGCAACGGCGCAACGGACTGCGCGGAATGTGCCCATGACGAGATACGAGAGATTTGCATTTGTCCACTGTCACCATAAAACGCCCAGCCACCTTGTTATGATTATCTGATTTATTCCGTCCAATCGGCCGTTCCTTTCCTCTCTTGCCGCCTCGTATTTGGCAGCATTGTGCAAAAGTAAGACAAAGGGAATTACAACTAACGTTAAGACTACAAACGTACACTAGGAAATAGTAATGAATGCCTCGCCTATCTTACAGCCCACATGTGGGATCCAATTGCGTGTTGAGAAGCGGCACGCAGGAAGCCGCTCACTGCGACCGCTCCATAATGGTGTAGGGGCCGGGATATCTGCATACCTCGCCCTGTTGTGCGCCAGACCGCCTCAGCTGGGGATGGCGATATCGGCAGGCCGCGGCTCAAAATACGGCCGTGTGACAGAGACCTCTCTGGGACTCCTGCCTACGCTCAACGCGACAGCCCAACCACGCCCAGGACGCTGTCGAGCGCGTCGGCTGGGCTCACGTAAAAGGCCAGGGCGATGATGACATACAGACCCATGAGCTGGCACGGTTAGCAGGGTGCAGATGCGAGCATATACGACAGCAGAAGGGGCACTCACCATGGCGCCTTCCAGGTAGTTGCTCTTGCCGTCTTGCACGGTGTAAGCGGTGACCAGCACGCTCAGGGCGAAGACGACGGTCTCGAAGGACTCGAAGCGCAGCGTCATCGGCTGGTCCAGCACCAACCAGCCCAGGATGACCAGGGCCGGGGTGACCAGCAGGGCAATCTGGATGCTGGAGCCGAGGGCGACGCCCAGGGCGAGGTCCATTTTGTTGCGCGTGGCCACGACGCAGGCGGTCACGTGCTCGGCGGCATTGCCGACAATGGGGATGAGAATGAGGCCGATGAAGCTCTTGGACAGCTTGCCGGAGGCGACGATGGCGTCGATGCTGTCGACCAGGTACTCGGCGCAGATGGACACGAGGAGGGTGACGACGATGAGCACGGCGCCGGCGGACCAGGGGCTCATGTGCTCCTCGTGGTCCTCGCCCTCCTCTTCGCTGGCGGCGGGCCCGGAGCTGTCGACCTCGATGCTGAAGAGCGAGGAGTGCGTGCGCAGCTGGAAGTACAGGAACAGGCCGTAGAGGGCGAGCAGGATGATGGCGGTGCCGCGCGAGAGCGTCAGGATGGACGCGTCCTTTTCCGCGGGGTCGGCGTTGTCGAGAGCGGCGTAGAGCTAAACGTCAGTTTTTGTTTTTGTTTGTGTGTCTTGGATTTTGGATTTTGGCATGGCCTTGTTTGTTTGGTTTGCTCCACATTCGCACTTACCGTCGCCGGGATGATCAGCGAGGCCGACGACAGGGCCATCAGCGAGCAGCTGGTCTGGGCGGTGGCGCTGGCGAAGCTCTGCTCCATGGCGTTGCCGTGGCCGTCGCGCATGTTCCAGATGCCGCCGAGCAGGAAGCACATGCCGAGGACGAGCAGCAGGTTCGACAGGATGGAGCCCAGCATGGACGACTGCACGACCTCGATCTGGCCCTGCTTGAGCGCGACAATGCTGACGATCAGCTCGACGGCGTTGCCAAAGGTGGCGTTCAGCAGCCCGCCGAGCGACTCGCCCAGCCGCACCGAGATCTCCTCCGTCGCAAACGACAGCACGGCCGCCAGCGGGATGATGGCAAAGAAGTTGAGCGTGAACACGGCCGCCGCGCTCCACTCGGCCGCGCCCGCCACAATGCCCAGCGGCACAAAGACGAGCAGCACGTTGACGGGGCTGGAGTAGAGCGTGGCCTTGGTGATGTTGAGCACGTGGGCCGCGGTGCGCACAACCACGTGCGGGCTGTCGTAGCCCGGCGTGTGGCGCGCGTCAATCAGCATCCGCCGCGCCCAGCTGGCGTGGCTGGCGCTGCTGGCGCTGCCGTTGAGGGGGTGGCCGGCTTCGGCCGCGGCGCCGTCGCCGTTGAGGTAGCCATTGGCCGCGCCGCTGCCGCCGGAGAGCAGCGGCGTGGTCTCCGAGGACGTGGTGTCGGAGCGCATGATTTTGCGGATCTTGCTTTGTAAATCCACGGTCACTGGGGAAGCAGGGTCAGAGTCTGGGGCATCGTCGGTGTCAGGGGGGGTAGCCGGCGCAAAGCCGTTGCCGTTGCCGTTGAGGTGGTGCACGGGGGGATCCTCCGTCCACGGGGGGGCCATGAGAAACAGAAGAACAAGAAAATGCAAGAGATAGCAAGAATAACAAGACAAGACGGATAACAAATCACAAGCGCTCGGTACAAAGAACTAGTACAAAGGTGGATGCGACGGGCTCTTACTCACACATAATGAAAAGGGACGATGGGGCGGGAGGACAGTTATAGGAAAGGAAACCAATGGAGAAAAGAAGAGAAAAAGAGAAGGAGAAAAAGAGATAAAGAGAAGGAGCACTGATGCCCAATGGCCAATGGTTGCTAAGGTTATGCCCAGAAATGTCAAGACGGCCAGCAGATGGGGCGCAAAACAGCACAGAAAGGACCCGGTGTGGACTTTCGGGTGCAACTGGCGCGTTATCCCTTTCCCGGAAACAAGAAAAAAAGCCTAAAGTGCAGCTCCGCCTCGGGGCGACGTATGAAGCTTGTCCTCTTCCGTTAGTTGATGGGCAGGATAGGCGCGGCGTTGAGGGGAAACAAGTGTCAAAGGCAAAGGACTTTGTCACGGATGGCCTCTGCGGCTGCCCGTGTGGAATTGGGTGGATTTGTGTTTGGGCTCAGGTGCTCAGTGTGCATATTCTGTGTCCGCATCCTCGCATGCGTGGCTGTGACTGTGTAGAAAGTCGTGCAATTTCGGCTCTGGGGGCGATCTGCCCTGTGTGCTCCTGGCCGCTCTTGGATGTTTTGGTTGGTCTTGGAGCGGCGTGCGTGCTCGTGTTGTTCCACTACACCGGAGATGGCTGCGTGGTGCGTTGCCAAGGTGCCAAGTTCCACGGGGCGCTCATAGGAGACGAGGGATATACAGCAGAAAAGGAAATCCCCCCCTAAGCAAAAGGCGACATGGCTCCCGCCTGAGGACACCGGAAAGAGGCTGTGAGGTGCCCAGAGTCTTGGCAGAGGAGAGAAGAAAGGGCAGGCAGAGAGTAGAAGCAGAGAGTAGAGGCAGAGAGCAGAGGCAGGGCGGCAGAGAGAGGAGAACAAAAGATCATCATGGAAGACATCAACACGTACCAAAGACACGGAGAGTCGGCGTCGCGCTTAGCCGTAAGACAAGGTCCGGACGTGGCAAAATCAAGACGCCGAGACGGAATGAGCAGCGGCGAGAGCAGGTAGTGACGACGACTGTGGCTGCGTCCGAAAGGTGCTTGGTTTTTTTCCCGGGGGGGGGGGGAGCAATCAACGAAAGGTCAGCGAGAGCGAGCTCAGTGAGCAAAAGACGGCCACTAGGGCGGTACAGTGGTAGCGGGTAGTGAATACAGGTTAGAGTACACGACCGAGCGGAGGATTACCAGGAGGAAGCTGGCAGAGAAGAAAGACAGCAGAGGACAAAAGTGAGGAGAAGTTGATCAGGCCCATGCAAGATCCAGACACGGCCGAAACAAGAGGCAAGAGGACGAGAGAAAGGACGGACGTGGTCTCGGCACTCAGAAAGTTGGACATGCGACTTGCGAAACACACCAGCAAGTTGGCTACGGGCCAGGAGCTGCTGCAAACAACAGTGACGTTAGGTCGGATGTCGGGGGGGAGGTAGAAAAAACACTCTGGAACGCTGGTGGATCTGGGAAGGCAGCTTGTACCCTTCAGCGATGATCGAGCTGAATGTTACATTGGTGCTGCTAGCGTGCCAAGAGTGTGGCTGTGAACACACAAAAGGGAGCTTGGGCGGCAAGTACGGAGACCTAACATGCCTGCAAGCTCTGCACGGTGGAACGAGCCGGTTGGCACGGTGCTCTGTCTCGGGATGCCGGCGGAGGGCACAGTGTGGGGTTGTGTGCGTCCGGTCGCGTTATACGCTTTATGTGCATACGGCCTAGACGCATAGAGGATCGGCCCCAGGTAGACGCCTCGGAGCAGGACGGTTTCTACGACGTACATACGTGCACTACGACGTGCGAAGCATCCGTACGGAGTACACTGGCAGCTGCGAGTGGCGCTGCGCTCGCAAAACACTGCTGGAACAGGCGAGCTAGGCCGGGGTGGGCTCGGAGCGGGTGATTATTGGTCATTATTGGCACGAAGTAACTCTCCACCCAAATAAGCTTTTTCGGTGTTTGTTCGTCCTTTTTCCCTGCGCGTGGCCCCTGGCGCTGCTCATGGGCTGCCTCCCAGCAGCGCTGACGAGTAACACAGATACCAGGTGCGACTGGCGCCGTTGTCGAGCCACGCCTGCGCGAAGCCCGGCTGCGCAAAGAAGCGCCAGGCGGCGGCGGCGTCGGCCGTGGCCAGGTTGCCGTAGAGCACGCCGCGCCAGCCGCCCTCGGCGCGGTCGGCGCGGCCGCCGGCAAACGCGGAGGCCCATTCGTCGGCCACAAAGGCGGGCGGGCGCACGAGCGGCGAGCAGGGCAGCAGCGGCAGCATGTGGATGCCGTGGATGAACTCGGGGCGGCCGCCGAAAAAGGTGGTGTGGTCGAGCTTGTTCTCGAAGAGGATGCCGGCGACCTTGTTGGCGGCAAAGGCCGGCGGCTGCGCGTGCTGCGCGCCGAGGTAGTAGTAGTACTGGCTGCAGGCGCGCGCCAGCACCGCCAGCATCAGGCTGCCGCGGTCTTCCATGGCGGCGTCGCCGCGCACCCGCCCCCAGAGCTTGAGCGCGTACGCCGCCATGGCGTCCTCGGAGCTGGACTCCTGGTTCTTGCCGTCCATGGACGGGAAGAGCCCGTGCGCCCAGCTGTGGCCGTGGTACCAGTCAAAGGCGCGCGAGACCGGGAAGAAGCCGTCGCGCCGGCTGGGGTTGGCGTAGTCGCGCACCAGCAGGTCCACGTACGTCGCGTGCCCGGCGCCGCCCGCGAGCCACCCGTTGTCCAGGTAGCCCAGCACCGCGCCCGCGTACACAAAGTAGCCGTAGTGGAAGTGGTGGTCGTTGTACAGCGAGTTGCCAAAGTCCGCCATGTGGTCGCCCGTCGTCAGCGCCGCCGACGAGATCACCCCGCCCCAGACCGCGTCGAACGCCAGCGGGTGCTGCTGCCGGTTCTCCGCGAACCGCGCAAAGGCCGCCTGCAGCTTGCGCAGTCCGGCCGCCGCGAGCGCCTTGTCCTGCAGCACGTCGTGCACGCACAGCACGATGCCGGCGAATTTGGCCAGCGCCTGTCGTCCACAGTCAGCGAAAAGCCCCAAACACCAGCCAAAACCAAAACACCCCCCACCGAAACACGCCACACCCAACCGCAAAACATCCGCCACACTACCCACCTTGCCGGCAAAGTACATGGAGTCCACGTTGGCCTGGCCGTCCATGTCTTCGTCCAACTCGCGCCGCGCCACGTCCAGCACCATCTGCCGCACGGCCGGCGCCAGCCGCGGCACCGGCGCCGTCGTCCGGGTCTGCGGATCCCACGGCAGGAAGCCCATGTCCACCGGCAGCTGCGGCTCCACCATCGTCCACGCATCGGCCAGCACGGCCGTCGCGTCGCCCTTGGCCGGCGTCGCCAGCGTCAGCTGTGGCACGAGGCCCTGCCGCGTCGCCGGGTCCAGCGAGGCTGCGTGGTGCGGCAGCGCAAACATGAGCAGCGGCGAGGAGGCCGCCCCGCCGGCGACCCCGACGTCGACTTTGTCGTACCTGAAGCCGTAGCGCCCTTCCTGGCCGTGCGTGCTGGCAAACAGCGTCGCCCCAGCTGCATAGACGCCGCTGGCCCGGTCGTAGAGGCCCCAAACCGGGCCGTTGTCGGCATGGCCCCGGGGCACCTTGGCCACCTGGATGATGCCGTAGAAAGCGCCGGCTGCTGTCAGCGTGCTGGCGGCATACGGCTTGGGATGCAGCGCCAGCGGGGGCGTCCCCGGCTGGCTCCGCGCGTACAGCAGCCAGGTGTTGCCGTCGTTCATCCGCAGCACAAAGCGCTGCACGCCGGGCTTCGGTGTGGCCGCGGGGCCCACGGGCGCCACGATGGCCATGGCCGACGAGACCACCGGCGTCGCGCCGCGGTAGACCCCTGTGACGAAGCCCTGGCCCTGTACCAGCGGAAACTGCACGGCCGGAGGGCCGCCCCCCGGAGCTGTGGCTGCTGCTGCGTCGTGGGACGGCCACAGATGCACGTCGACGGACAAGTCCGTGGCTCGCGTCAGCGTCAGCACCGTGCTGGGGCCCAGATCAGCCGCACTGAGGACCACGTTCTGAACGGCGGGGGGCGAGAAGTAGTAAGGAGCCGACTCGCCGCCGGCGTGGGGAGCGGCATGGCTGCAGGGTCCGGAGCCGGCCGGCCCGAAAACACGCTGCTCGGCATCGACGTGCGACACCGTCAGGCCCCAGCTCTCCGTGGGGCCGCGGCCCTTGGTCCAGGACACGGCATACGGCAGCACGTAGGCCGGGTTCTCCTGGCCCGCGAGCAGCAAATTGGCGTAGAATTTGTTGGTCTGCAGCGGCTCGCAGTCCGGAACACCGCCCGGATCGCCGGGCCGCCGAAACGCCGTTGGCGTCGATGGTGTCGCGGATGTCGAGGCAGGGACTCGGCGCAGCCCGACGGGTGTGATCGGGTGGTCAGAGCGTGCTGGAATCTGCGGCGGCGGTGCGCCCACGCCGACCGGGTAGTCAAACAGGTTGTGGCCGGCCATGATGATGGGGAGCAAAACGAGGGTGGAAAGAGGGCAAGAGTACGTCACAGTGGGGCAAGTTAAAGCCGCCGTTTTATGTATCTGCCAAGAACCGCGTACGAGTCCTCGACCGCATGCGCTCAGAGGGTGTCAATATCCATGATTCATCACTCGATCCTACTGGTCTGATTCCAGGTGGGCGCGTGTCTGGCCAAGTCGGGGCTCCCCTGTTGGCCTCCCACAAAAGGGCGTCATTTCCGACTCTCGCATCCCAGCGCCGCTTTCCGGCACTCGCGGACCTGCTGCCGGTCCAGCACCCATGGCCACGCCAATACGTCTGTGGCAAACGCGGTTCGCTTGCTCCACAGCTGCACTTCCTCCGCCGTGGAGCGCACCGCCGTCCGGCGCACAATATGCAGCTGCAGCGCCCCACGGAACGGCCGCAGCCCGCCGCGGAAGTCGACCACCTGGCCCGTCAGATCAGGGCGGTCTTGCGTCTGCGAGGATGCGCCCCCGTCCGCCCGCGTCGGTGCCGCGTTTGCCACAGTGTTTTCGGCCGATCGGCTGGCGTCCGCGTCGCAGTCCGTCTTGCCGGCGCTGCTGCCGCCTGCCCGCGTCTCGGCGCCCGGCTGGCCCGGGGTCGCCACCTTCTCCACGCACTCCAGCGTCGCGCCGCTGCCGTCGTCCACCGTGTAGACCCGTCGGCCGTAAAAGTCGTCCCAGGCGACCACGAGGGCCACGATGCGCACCCATTTGATCGGCAGGTTGGCGTAGAAGAAGACGTGTTGGCCTGCGGGTGAGCACGCGAATGCACGACGGGGAACACGGCAATGGGCAAATGGGCAAATCAAGCAGTGTAGCACCCACCTTCAAATTCGGCAAACTGCTCCAGCGCGCCAATGTCGGCAATGTGCAGAAAACACCACCGGTCGATGGTCGGCGACAGGTGGAAGCAGTACTGCGGGTAGAACTTGGGCGCAGCTGTCGGCACAGACGGCCCAGGCGGCGCCGGTTGTTGCGCGTCGCTCATGGCATGGCGAGAGAGCACGCGCAGATGGAACGGGCCCTGCAGGAGGGCGTGGTCGCGGTTGTGGTTGTGGCAGCGTGGCCGTATCGGCAAGATGCGTCGCGTCGAATGGATGCTATTCGCGGTGTTTAATGGTTAGGCTCATGTTTGTGCCCCGCATGCTTAGTGAGCAGTTGCCAGCACAACGCCTAATCTTACAAGTACCTCGAATACATCTCCAGCTATTCACCACATGAAGCACTCACTGCACTCACTACACTCACTGCAGTCCATTCCATTCATTCGCTTGATGCTATGCTATGTCGTGAAGAACGCCAAACGCCTGTCCTGTTCTGTCCGCCGAGTCCTGGCTCGTCCGTTGCTCTTGTCGTCCAAATCCCATATTATGCCATGCCGTCCTTGTTCTGTAGCCCTCAGGACGCTGCCATTACCGCCGCTGTTTCTTGGCTTGCTTGCTGCTGCTGCTGCTGCCGCTGCCGCTGCCGCTGCCGCTGCTCTTCAGCCGCGCTGCCGCTGCCTGGAAGGCCTCCTCTGACGGCTCGCCGCCGTCCTCGTCCTCGTCCGTGGCCCCCCGTTTCTTCGCCTTGCCCTTGCCCATGCTCTTGGGCGGCACTGCGCCGTACTTGGCCGCCAAATCGTCCAGGAAGTTGGCGGCCCGGTCTTTCTGTCTTTGCTGAATCAGCGCGGCCAATCCCGACTGGTCGTCGTCGCCTTTCCCGTTCGCCTTGCCCTTGCCCTTGCCCTTGCCCTTGCCCTTCTTGCTCTGGCCGTTCCCCTTGTTCTCCTTGTCCTTGTCCTTTTCCTTGCCCTTGCTGCCGAACAGCTTCTCGTGGACGCCCAGCTCGCGCGCATAGTCCTCGGCCTCCTGGCCTTCGCGCTCGGCTTCCGTGACGCGCGCCTTTCTCGACGCCGCCGTCTCCGCCGTGTACGCCGGGAACGACCGCACCTCCTTGGCCGCAATGGCCGCGTCGATCAGCCCGCGGAACCGCTCGTCGTCCTCGAGCACGTTGCTCAGCATCACGGCCTCGTAGACGCGGTCCATGCGGCCCTTGCCGGCCTTGTACGCCGCCAGCAGGTCGTCGCGCTCCTCGTCGGAGCCCTTGTAGGTGGCCGCGAACGACTCGATGGCGCTGGCCGAGACCGCGTCCGCAAAGGCGGCCCGGTAGAAATCGGTCCAGCTGAAGCCCTCGGCGTCGACCACCGACTCCGCCGTCGAGCCGGTGTCGTCGTAGCGCTGGCGACGCCGCGGGTCCGAGAGCACCGCGTAGGCAAAGGCGATCTCCTGGAAGCGCGTGTGGGCTTCCGCTTTTTTGGCTTGTAGCCCGTCCTCGTCGCCGCCGTCGCCGCCATCGCCGCCATGGGCTGCTGCCACCTTGTCGGGATGCCACTTAAGCGCCGCTTTGCGGTAGGCAGACTTGACCTGGTCGGCCGACGCGGCGCGATCGAGGCCCAGCACCTCGTAGGGGTCGATGATCGGCGGTTCGCCATCGGCGAGGTCGTCGGAAGGCATGATGGGGCTTCTGGGGTACCGCACGGCGGATGACTAGTTCTTGCAATGTCGTTGAAAGCTCGGTGGTGGAATAAGCAATGAAGCGACGGGTGAAAGCAGTGAGAGCAATGTGAAGCATTGAAGCATTGAAGCCTTGAAGCCGAAAAATCAGGACGCGTCTGGGCGCGTTCCACTTTACCACTGGGGAGCAGAGTGGGGCAGCTGTTACAGTGCTTACAGCGCCCGCAGCACTAAAACATGGCGGGGCAGCAGCCCAATTAGGCGCCGCGTATTTATGGCAGAGCTGCCTCGTCCTTTTGCTTCCACGCACAATCTCGAAACTGACGTCGACTCCTCCATGGCCTCCGAAGCCCTCCCCCCCATCGTGGCCGGCGATCACGCGGCGTACATGCGCCTCGCGCTGGCGCAGGCTGGCCGCTCGCCGCCGCAGCCCACCAATTTCCGCGTCGGCGCTGTCCTCGTCGGCCGAGAAAAGAACGAGATCCTCGCGACGGGCTACACCCTCGAGCTACCAGGCAACACGCACGCCGAGCAGTGCTGTCTGATAAAGCTGGCCGCCGAATACGGTGTGGAAGAGGAGCAGCTGGGCGCGGCGCTGCAGAAAAAGGGACACGGAGACGCCGACCGCAGCGAGGATCTGGCGCTGGATCTGTACACTACCATGGAGCCGTGCTCGTTCCGGATGAGCGGCAACCTACCGTGTGTGCAGCGCGTTCTGCGCCTGGCCAGTGCTGCTGGCATATCTGTCGCCGTCTATGTCGGCGTGACCGAGCCCGACAAGTTTGTGGCCAACAATACGGGGCGGCAGACGCTGGAGGCGGCGGGCATTCGGGTGGTGCACGTGGGGGGATTGGAAGCCGAGATCTTAAGAGTGGCCACAGCAGGACACCAGGGCAAAGAGGCATAGGTGCCAGGGAATACGCCAGGCCCAAAGACAGCGGATACATAAAGACAGTATGACGTTAGGAATGCACGTAGGACCGGGCGAGAGCAACTGGTACGAAATCATGAATAATCCAAAGCTGAGGATAGCGCCTGAACCCCCCCCCCCCCCCCCCC
>LLKO01000012.1:835826-974577 GCA_001513895.1 Graphilbum fragrans
TGCCCTGCGGACAGTATGCAATGCCAAAGAACTAAAATACAGGCTCTACTATACAGGATGCCATCGTTGCCCTGCGGACAAGCCCACTTGCTTGACCCCTCGGGTGCGTCGCCGCACTGTCGTACGGGACACCCGTATTGCGCCGTCCCGCGCCGGCCGGCGCCTCCTAGATCTTGACGCCGTCGAGAATGGGCTTGGCCTCGGCCGACTGCCACCAGCTGACGCCCGGCTGGCCGGGGAATTCGAACGCGTCCATGCTGGCGGGCTTCATCTCGACGCTGTAGCCGGGCTCGGTGGGCGTGACGTAGAAGCCGTCGCGGATGACGGAGGGGTGCAGAAAGTGCTCGTGCAGGTGGTCGACGTACTCGAGCAGCGACAGCTTGCCGCTGACGGCGACGTAGTCGATGGTGCTGAGGTGCTGGGTGTACTCGGGCAGGCCGACGCCGCCGGAGTGCGGCACGACGGGCACGCCGAACTTCTTGGCCATCAGCAGCACGGCCAGGACCTCGTTGACGCCGCCCATGCGGCAGGCGTCGATCTGGCAGACGTCGATGGCGCCGCTGGCCAGCAGCTGCTTGAAGACGACGCGGTTCTGGCACATTTCGCCGGTGGCGACGCCGATGCCGTAGGGCTTGAGGGCTTCGCGCACGGCCTTGTGGCCCAGCACGTCGTCGGGCGACGTGGGCTCCTCGATGAACCAGGGCTTGAACTCGCTGAGCTGCTTCATGTAGGCCACGGCCTCGGGCACCGACCACACCTGGTTGGCGTCCACCATGAGCACGTTGCCCTGGTCGTAGCCGATGACGCGCCGCGCCAGCGCGAGCCGCCGCCGGTCCTGCTCGACGCTGCCGCCCACCTTGAGCTTGAAGTGCCGGTAGCCCTTGGCCAGCGTCTCGCGCAGCAGCGCCTCCATCTTGTCTTCGCCGTAGCCCAGCCAGCCCGCCGACGTCGTGTACGCCGGCACCGCGCGGTTGGCCTCGGCGTCGGCGACGCGCTGCGCCTTGGTCGGCGCCGCCTCCCGCAGAATGGCCAGCGCCTCCTCCGGCGTCAGCGCGTCCGTGATGTAGCGGAAGTCGATGCAGCGCACAAACTCCTCCGGCGTCATGTCGGCCACGATGCGCCACACCGGCTTGCCCAGCACCTTGGCCCACAGGTCCCACAGCGCGTTGACCACCGCGCCCAGCGCCAGGTGGATGACGCCCTTCTCGGGGCCAATCCACCGCAGCTGGCTGTCGTTGACCAGGTGCCGCCACGTCTGGCCCCAGTCCGCCACCAGCGACGCCAGCGTGCGGCCCTGGATGCGCTCCGCCACGTGGTTGATGGCCGCGCACACAATGTCGTTGCCGCGGCCAATGGTAAAGGTCTGTCTGGTTAGCGGGCGGTGGGCAAAGGAGGCTTTTCGCCCCAGCCGTCCAAACGAGGGCCGCTCACCATTCCGTGTCCGGTGAAGGCCGAGTCGGTCTGCAGGATGCAGTACGCCGACGAGTAGTCGCCTGCTGCGTTCATCGCGTCCGACCCTGTCTTGTCGAGCGACGTGGGGAACCGCACATCGCGGGTCACCCAGCCGGTGATGGTGATGTCGGGCATGATGAAGACAATTCAGAAGTATACAGAGTACGAGAGCGTGGAAAGAGTTCGGAGAGTGCAAGCACGGAAAGAGCAAAGACAAAAGACGCCCAGACGCTCCTTCCTTTAAACAGTCACGTCGACTACATCGCGCCGTACTCGCCGCGCTTTCTGCCGCCTCGTTATTCTCCGTAGGATAAATAGCCGTCCCCCCAACGGCAGCACGCCGCTATCCGCAAGCCAACTCGAGCGTTCTGCGGGGCAGGGCCACGGCTGCCCGCCAAAAACGGGTCTAGACGGCCGCCCGCACGGCTGTGATTGATGGAGAAATGCTAGCAGCACGGCCGACCTCGAAGAGCAGATTTTTACAGTGCGTCCATTGCCGGCTGTGATTGGCTGCCGGATGTCGCTGGCTGCTCACTGGCTGCTCTTTCCTGACAGATGCCACCCAGGTGGGGTCGTGCTGGGACGCCTCGAACTTCTCCGGCGTCGGCGTTGGACCCGGGGCATGAATTCTCCGGACTGCCTTTCGTCTCGACGAGAACGAGTCCACAGTCTATTACAGTGTGTATACTGTCTTCGCACACACCTGGCCGCAACCTCGTATCAAGAGCCGGCTACCTCGCAATACGGGCCTCCGATCGACCCTTGGCCATTGCGGGCTAGACGCTGACGGCACGCGCCAATCGGAATACGGGCGCCGTGGGGAGCAGCCCGTATTGCTGGGTAGCAGGAAGCAAGCGACGTCAATACGAGGCCGCCAGCCACTGTCTCGCGATCCAGCCTCTCTGTTCGTCTTGGTGTCTGTGATCAGCATTTTCCTGCTTCTTTGGCTTTAGTCCGTCGCGGATGGGATGGCATCTGTCTGTGTGCTTTGTGCTTTGTGCTTTGTGCTTTGTGCATTCGCTTATTCCAACATTCGTGTTGACTTGCTCGACATCGGCCTCACTGACTCCGGATTGACCCTTGCCAGTCATTCCGGGTTGGCCCTGCCCCAAACCACTCCGTGAACCACTCCGAAGGCCTGGCACCATCGATACAAGATGCATCATGCATGCGGGTTCCAGCCAGGGTCTGCGGCGTATTCGAGGAACAGTGAACCCTACACCGTACTCATCGCCTCGTACACAGATATCAGATACCTTTACACCCAATAGCCTGGCGCCTGGCGATCACGATCAGCCCAAGATCGCTAGTTCAGCTCCCAGCCACTGGAATGTGTCTGGCGTCGGCCACCCTACAGGGATTGGTCCCATTCGGCTTGATGCCCAAATGGCTCTTCAACGGGCACATTCCTCGCTGAACCCATCCCCAGACGGCCGTGGCCGTTCCGGTAGCGCGCATTCCTAGCTACGACGTACGAGTGGCATATATTGTTCTTTTGTGGCACAAATCGACGCTCCTGCATTTTCATTTCGCCTTTCTCGACGGCCTGTCTCTGGCCAGAAATGTATTGAACGCACTGCACTGCTGCACTGCACTGCTTGCATGGCATATGCACACCTAAAATTACAGTACAGCTGGCACTTGCAGCGCCCGCTTCCTTGCGTTTTTTGTCTCGCCTTCACCGCATCCAACACGCCGAGTCCGGTTTTGCTCAGCACCTCGCGGCTCGTATTCCTGCTTCCACTAACGGCAGAGCTACTGTACAATGGCGCCTTGCGTTGCTGGCTCCAGTTTGCGCACCCGTGGCTGGTGCGCTAAAGCGCCAGTGGCCAATAGGCAGCGGCGGACGGCCGCTATCGCCGTGCTTTCAGCGAGGTTGGGTGCTCCAAAACACCAACCTTGTGAAATAGACGGCGAGGAGACCTGCGAGCACGGACCATGTTCGCAAAAGATACCTGGACTCCCTGCCACCGACCACCCGTCAGCCACGTACTCCCTTTAGCGGACCCGCTCTGGGCTATCAGTGGGTTGTTTTCCAGCAACAGCTGCCCACCATTTTGTGATGCATACGAGGACGAAGTCAACTGGGGCCTACCCACCATTGCATCATGTCCACCCCCCCCGTCCAAGCCCCCCCCGGCGCGCTGGACAATGCATGCACTTTGGCTGGAGCAGGCGAGACAAGCGAGCTAGGGCCAGGAATACGAGTTTCGCGCGGGTCTTGTGTAGTGGAGCTATCAAGAAAAAGCACGAATGTTGGCATGCTATCGAGCAAAAGTACACAACGAGAAGAGAAGAGGGAGAAGAAAACACAAAATCCCTCTCCGAAACAGCGCTAGACAGTGGCCAAGGATGTCGATGAGCAACTTGGTTTTTGTGGCGTGTGCAGTCCGTGGGGCGTGTCCGGGAGACAGAGAGGGGGAGAGCGATATCAGCGACTCTTAAAGAGCTGCCTTCGTCCTCCGTCGTCATCGTCTGACAAGAGTGTGTCGTCCATTCGTCCATTCGTCCATTCGCCGTCTGACCCCGCGGTGGTTGCTTGGTAGCTCATATCCTCCTTGTCTACGACGTACTTCTTGCTTCCTGCCTTTGCTTCTTGCTTTGGCTTCCTGTTCTTGCTTCCTCGTTGCCCATTTGCTGCCCGTCCACTTTCACTGGATCGGCAAATCCTGCTCGTTGCAGCAGACGTCATACGCCACCACACTCGTTTCCATGTCATTGGCCGCCCAGCCCGACACCCATTAATCTCTCCTCTCATTCGCTTTTCGGCGTTGTTCTCCCTCATACCAGAGCTTTCTACACAACACATCCATTACACCGCTTACACCACACACTCACAAAATGGCCACCACTTCGCGCAGGAGAAGTCTGTCCCTGCCGCCATTGGGCTCGCTGTTTGGGCGCTCAGAAGCCAGAGCAGCCAAGGCTGAGGCCAGAGAAGCCAAAGCCAGAGCGGAAGCAGAGGCGCGGGCCAGAGCGGCGGCTGACGCCAAAGCCAGAGCAGATGCGCGGGCCAAAGCCGAGGCCGATCTGAAGGCCAAGGCAGAGGCAGAGGCCAAGGCCAAAGCTGAAGCCAAGGCGGAAGCCGAAGCTGCTGCTGCCGCCGCTGCTTTTTCTGCTGCTATGGACAGCCACCCGCGGCTGCGGCGCAAGCTGCAGAAAGTGTCGAAGCAAAGGCCGGACTCGGAGTTCCCCAGCCCCAGCTACGCCGGCGTTTCCGTCCAGCAGCTGGACGACTCGTTTCTGTCAATTCGCTACGATGGAAAGCCGCCCGCCACCAGCAGCAGCCACCGCAGCAGCCTGCACGGCTTCAAAGAGGCTGACAGCAGCAGCCGGCCACGAACGGCGGCTGCAGAGGCGCCGTCCAGCGCTGCATCGGATACTCTGGACATTTCAGGCCTTCTGCCTGCTCCGGAAGCCGCTCCCCGGCAAGCATTTGCAGACGCGTCCATCCGGGCCGTCCCAGCACAAAAAGAAGCCGAGCCGGCCAAGGCGCCGACCCCTGTGCAGAGGCCAGGCACGCTGTCCAGAAACAAGACGGAGCTGCCGCCGTCGCGCATGGTGCGTGGTCGGCCGCTGCCGCCGCCGTTGATGGTGCCGCAGCAATATCCGCAGGTGCACCACCCCTACCAGAAGCACCACTCCATCACCACAGAGGTGCTCAACAGCAACGGCTCCAAGGCCAGCTGGAACATGTACATGCGGCGCAACGGATCTCAGCAGTCGTCGGCGATGTCGGCGCTGTCGGGGTCTTCGGGGTCGTCGGCTGCGTCGACTCGTCATTCGATGATGGCGTCTGTGGCCTCGCTGGCCTCGTCGGCCTCGTCGGCGACGACCGTGCCTCCCGCCAGCATGTCACCCTCGGCGTATGCCCATGCGTATGCCAAGGCCTACACGCACGCATACAGCCGTGCCCAGGCCCATTCTCATGGTCAACACACGCTGCCGCTGTCGCCGCCTCTGTCGCCACCGGGGTCGTCCTCCTCGTCTGTGATATCTGCGCATCCTTTTGGACACCACGGCCACAGCCACAGCTACAGCAGCAACAGCAGCAACAGCAGCAACAGCAGCAACAGCAGCAGCGGCAGCAGCGTGGCCAACTTTGACGGGCATGCCGGCCAGAACCCTCCATACGGTCGCTACCAGCAGCCGGAGCGTCATAGCCGTCACAACAGCCAACACAGCCAACACAGCCAACATAACCAGCACGACCACAACAAGTCGGCTTGTGTCGTCCCCGAGTTCTCACATCTCGTGGCCTCGCCTGATGGCACCTATGACGGCCGTGACGGCCAAACACAGCCCGCTCCCGACTCGCCGGCTGCCAGCGTTGCCGGATCGGATGCCGGCTCAGCCCAGCCGCGCCGCAAAGCCAAGACGCCCGTCTACTCGATTGGCCAGTTGGAGGACAAGCAGCAGATGGCCGCCGCGGGCCACGGCATGCACACGCCGCCGGAGTCGCCGCTCCTGGTCGGCGCGGCGGCGGTCGAGACGGACGCGATGCTCGGACTCGGCCCCAGTCTGAGTGCCGTGCCCGCGGCGCTGCGGCCCAAGTCGAGCATCGAGTGCATCGCCGAGGAGTATCGCGCGCTTCTGGTCTCGCGCAACTCGGCCACGACCGATGCGCACTCCGAGGCCGACCACCACGAAGTGGCGCCCCTGGCCACGCAGCGCTCCTTCTTGCTGGCTCCGTCCAAGACGCCGGCGCCGGCGCGGTATGGCAAGTCGGACCGTCTCTCCTCGCCACTTCCGTCGCCCGTTCTCTCGCAGACGCCCCAGAAGCCTCAAACGCCTCCGACACCCACTTCGTCGTCTTCCAACCTCAGCCTGCAGATCTGCACCGGCCTCCTCACGCGCGAGCTGTCGGCCGCTGTGACCGGCCGCCACACGCCCAAGCCCGGCGCCGGCGCTGCCGGAGCCCCGGCGCCCGCTTTGCAGGTGTTGGTGATGATCGAGGCCTACGAGCGGCTGCGGGATCAGCTGGTCGCCGATGCACGCCGCGGACGCCACGCACGCCAAGGACGGCGCGGCGACCACCACAGCCACGGCCAGGACACCGTCCAGCAGACCGAGGCCATGCTGGGCGTGTGGCTGCAGTCACTGCATCGGATCCACGACTCGCTGACGCGGGCTGATGAAGGCGAGCACGGCCTTCCAGTGTTTGACGACGGCGTGAGCGAGAGCCACTACGATTCTGAGTAGGGTGCCGGGCCCGTCTGATTTTGATACGGCATAGCCGACGTTTAATTGCTGAGCGGATGCTCTGTGTCCGTCTGCTTTGCCTTTTTTCATGTTTTTTTATATCTTTTTCTATTTTGTTTGCTTTTGCGTTGCTTTATATCTCTCCGATTGTAATGATGGTAACGATTCAACGGATACGATGACAGGTCTAGAATGGACAGGCTGGCGGTAATGGGCTGTGGAACATACTACGGATGCAATGAAATATCAATATGACAAGTCATGCAAGTGAGGATGCGAGCGATCTGAATGTAAACGGCGAAGCGGCTGAAAGTGTTAGTGTACGAGAAGCCGCAACTACCACGATTTAGTGATCCAAGCCCGCTGTAAATACAGGCTCCACAGAGCGCACCTCCGACGGTTGCTCCACAATTGGCAGCCAATCACAACACTGCTTACCCTTTTGTCTTCCTGACGTCAGAAAGCGAGTCTCGATTCTTCTCGACTCTCATCGCTCGACCGCGTATCGCCATTCCTCGCCCCCCTTCCAGCCACACCATGGACGACGACGATTTCGGCGCCGATGCCGACTTCCTAGCGGCCCTGGCAGCCTCGGAGGCAGCTGCGACGGCACCGCGGCCACAGGCTGCGCCACCAAAACCCGCCCCCATCAACCCCCCAACCTCGACCACGTCTCGCATCGTGCAGCCCACGCCCCAGCGCATCAGCAGACCCGTGCCAGCAGCTGCGTCCAGCACGGGCCCGCGCATCGTCCAGCCCACGCCGCAGGCTCTTCCCGGCGGAGTGGCCAGCCGAGCGGTGCCCGGGGCTTCTGGGCCGTCGGCCTCCTCGTCGGCCCCCTCGTCGGCCGGTGCCGGAGGCGATGCCGCCTCCGAGCCCGTGACGGTGATCTCGGCGCGCCCGACAGCCGGCTCCGGATCCGCGATCCTCGTGTCCCCGCGGCAAAAGGGCAACCCCATCCTCGCCCAGATGCGCTCCGTGCCCTGGGAGTACAGCGACATCCCCGCCGACTACCAGATGGGCGCGACCGTGTGCGCGCTCTTCCTCAGCCTCAAGTACCACCGCCTGCACCCCGAGTACATCTACCTGCGCATCAAGCGTCTGCGCGGCGCCTTCCGCCTGCGCGTCCTGCTCACCCTCGTCGACATGGCCAACCACGAAGAGTCCCTGCGCGAGCTCGCCAAAACCTCCCTCGTCAACCGCGTCACCCTCGTCCTCTGCTGGTCCGCCGCCGAGGCCGCCCGCTACCTCGAGCTCTACAAGGCCTTTGAGCACGCCTCCGGCTTTGCCGCCATCCGCGGGCCCCAGGCCCAGGGCGGCTCCGCGGCCTACGCCGACCAGCTCGTCCAGTTCTGCACCGTCCCGCGCGCCGTCAACAAGGCCGACGCCGTCTCGCTCGTCGGCGCCTTTGGCAGCGTGCGCCGCGCCGTACTCGCCGACCCGGAGCAGCTGGCCCTGGTCCCGGGCTGGGGCGCGCGCAAGGTGCAGGGCTGGCGCCGCGCGGTCGAAGCTCCGTTCCGTGTGCGCAAAGCCGCGGCGAGGCGGCGCCCGAAAAAGACGACCGGCCCAGGCGAAGAGGGCGACCAAGCCGGCCCAGGCCTGGATTTCTTGGACCGGGCGATTCCCATCAGCTCTGTGCCCCTGCGGGACATGCCGGGCGTTGGAAAAGCGGCTCAGGTCGAGCAGATTGCGGCCGGAACTGGTAGACACGAAGCGGAGGAGGACCTCGGGGAAGATGGCAACGAGACTAACGAGACCAACGAGGCACTCACAGACCCGCTCGATGAGCCGCCGGCACCACGCCCGGTTCCAGAAAAGCTAAGCGACGGTATAGCGGCGGCTCTGGATCGACTACGAAACAGCTGACGGATGGGACGGAAACCGATGGAACGGGGTATTGGTGATATATCACAAACATTGGAGCAGGCGTCTTTAGGATATCATTGTTTTTCACTCGTTGTATATTCACGGAGCACTCGTTTTTACATCGCTCAAATCTGATCTTTCGTCTTTCAATCACCCTCTTCTGCACTTCTCTCGGTTCCCGTGTGCCAACAACCTCCGTCCATGCATGACCGCCAAAATGAGCACATGCGCACCAATCAGCCGGAATATTACGATCACCCGTATGATATCACGGCTCCACTGCGCTGGCATGCTGTTTGGGCAGGTTACTTTCCCCTCTTTTGGTAAGGAGTCGTGTTCCCTGTTGTCTTTCTCTTCCCCTCTTCCCCACAGACATCTCCAACTCACCCTCCTTCGCCCGGCTGCTAAAGAAGCACTCCAATATGCGGCTGCGCCGCAGCGACCGTCCTGATCTAGCTCGATCGTTGCTAAGCCGCGTTCCTGTGTTTTTCTGCCACCTCAGCCTTTTGCTTCATTCCGCTTTCCTCTCTGTTGGACACCCAGCCTTTCACTGCCTCGACTCTCGTCGTACTCGTATACATTATACCCGTGTCATCCCCATGCTCTCATTGCATGCCCAGGTTCCAATCCTTCCTGGCGATCATGACAAACATCCCGCCAATCAGCTACTGCTTTAGGCAGGTTTCGCCCGGGCCATCCTGTGATCCTCTCCAGATGCGACCCCCAGGCACATATTCCTCATCGCGCCTCCTCTCAACCCCCCCCCTCTCCTTAGCCTCTCTATTTCTGATTTATGCTTGTCTGTCTCTAACTGAGCCCCGTCGCCGTATGGCCGAGTACGGGTATCCTTGCATCCATTTCCGTCTTCGTCACCTTGCATTACTGCTCCTCCCTGGCGCAGACAACCCTGCAGTGTCACTTGCTGCAGTCCCATGTCCGGCGCCGTTGCTCTCTGCCAGCACATCCAACCCTGCCTGCGAGGCCTGCCGTAACGCTCCCATAACGATACACTGCGCAAAGGTAAATAGATACCGTTGTTCCAATACCTTCCTTATTGTTCCCTCGTCTCGCGCCTCATGCCGATCACATTCCCTCAGTCCGGTGCTACCTCCCCCTAATGCTCGACATGCTGACACCGTTTTGTCCATGCTTTCCATATATCGTTGGCCACCCTTCACGTCCCCATGACA
Organism: Graphilbum fragrans; assembly: GCA_001513895.1. Lineage (NCBI taxonomy): Eukaryota > Fungi > Ascomycota > Sordariomycetes > Ophiostomatales > Ophiostomataceae > Graphilbum > Graphilbum fragrans. Next base: position 845,537 of record LLKO01000012.1, read on the forward strand.
CCACTCGTTTTTTTGTTGTTTTTTTCGTGGACTTCCGGATCCGTACTTCCATCCACCTCCACCTTAAAATGATACTGGGCGGCGCTTTCTTTGGCTCGTCATCCCATCTTTTCACCTAGCCGCCATCTTCTAGCCTACCCTGCTCGCTTCTTGGGTACCCGTTCCCGGGATCTAGAGCTTCTGTTCATTGCGTATCTGTATATTTATATCATCCTGCATGCCACGGGGACCCCCCTGAGTTCCCGTCTGTTTAATCTAATCCCGCTATATACCACTTGAACCATATACACGGCCGCTCTTCTTCCAATTTCCTATTTGTCCTTTTGCCCATTACTACGTATCGCCTAACATTTTCTTCTTCCATCCAGCCCAGCAGTCGATCTGGCGGTTGTGTTTTTTGCTGTGGCTTTGGAGCTCTTCTCTCCCTTCTCCCTCAAACCCACGACGCTCGTTTTTCTTTTGGTGCCGCATCTTCCCCTAGTGTCCTCTCCCTTCCTTTACGCATCCCTTGCCCACACTCCTGGGATATTTGACTGGAGAATGCGGTGGTCTTTCTATGCGGCCGGCCTGTTGGGCCTGGGTGCCTCTGCCTCACCGATAGACAATAATTCTCGCTACGGCCGGCAGAATCACAAGCCAGCCTATGAATCCCACCCCGACCGCCTTGCTGCCGTCAAGGAGGCCTTCGACCGCAGCTGGAAGGGATATTACCAATATGCGTTTCCTCACGACTCGCTGCTGCCGGTGACGAACGCGTACCAGGATGACCGGTGCGTTGTTGCTTTGCCAGCAGTCACATATATGGACCCGCTGCTGACACTGTTAGAAATGGCTGGGGAGCAAGTGCCGTCGACGCCTTCTCGACGGCGCTGGTGATGAATGACACCACCGTCATCCAGCAGATCTTGGACTTTGTCCAGACAATCAACTTCGACAAGGCTACCGGCGACGTCTCGCTCTTTGAGACCACCATTCGGTATCTCGGAGGCTTGTTGTCGGGTATGACTTCCCGCTCGGATTCGCAAAACAACGAAACTGCTCTCTAACCTGCTCCTAGCGTACGATCTGTTAACAGGGCCGTTCAAATCCTATGGCACAAACAAGACGGCCGTCGATGGGGTCCTCAAGAAGGCCCAGCACCTGGCCGAGAACCTCAAGGTCGCCTTTGATACCCCGTCCGGCGTTCCGGATAACGGCGTCCGCTTCAGTCCGCCACGCCGCGTGGGCTCGACGTCGAATGGCATTGCCACCATCGGCACACTCGTCCTCGAGTGGACACGCCTCAGCGACCTGACAGGCAACCCACTATACGGCCAGCTGGCCGCCAAGGGCGAGAGCTACCTCCTGAACCCCCAACCGAAAGCCCTTGCCGAGCCGTTCTCCGGTCTCATTGGCACCAACGTCAACATTTCCAACGGCAACTTCCTCGACGGCTCCGGCAGCTGGGAGGGCGGCGATGACAGCTTCTACGAGTACCTCATCAAGATGTACCTCTACGATCCGAAGCGGTTCGCCAGCTACAAGGACCGCTGGGCAGCTGCCGTCGATTCGTCCATCAAGTATTTGGCATCATCGCCCGTTACGCGCCCTGAACTCACCTTCTTGGCCGCCTTTTCTAATACCACGCTCCGGTTTGAGTCTCAGCACCGTGCGTACATCCCTTACTGCCTTCGTCTTTTTGGTGTCTCTTTCTGACATTATAGTGGCCTGCTTCGACGGCGGCAACATCATTCTCGGAGGCCTGACGCTCAATGAACCCCGTTATATCGACTTCGGCCTCACCCTTGTCGACAGCTGCCGCGAGACCTACACGGCCACGGCCACCAAAATCGGCCCCGAGGCGTTCCGCTGGCAAGACAGCGGCAAGCGTGCCAGCACTTCCAGTCCCAGCAATCCTGCTCCTCCGGCCGACCAGTCTTCCTTTGCCACCAAGAGCGGCTTCTGGATCACTAGCGGCAACTACGTTCTGCGGCCCGAAGTCATTGAGAGCTACTATTACGCCTACCGCACCACGGGCGACAAGAAGTACCAGGACTGGGCGTGGGATGCGTTCCTAGCCATCAATGCGACGTGCTCTGTCGGCAGTGGCTTCAGCTCCATTACAAATGTCAACGCGGCCGGTGGCGGCGGCTTCCAGAACTTCCAGGAGAGCTTCTGGTTCGCCGAGGTGCTCAAGTACAGTTACCTGATCCAGGATGTCGACTCCGAGTTCCAGGTGCAGCCTGACCACTCCAACAAGTTTGTCTTCAACACGGAATGCCACCCGCTGTTGATTCCTGGCGGCGAAAGTCTGCGATGAGTGCATGAGGGGTGTAATTAGCAAATATATTGATGAGCCCATTACATGGCACAATTCACGTTTCTATAAGAAGCCAAATATTGAGTTCTAGACTACTAGTTATCTCTAACCGCCTTTTCGGTGTCATGACTCTGGGAGTAAACCGAGTTTAAATGATTGAATTGCCCTGTTTTCTATGACGTTCCCTAGAGTGTTTATGTCTAGTCTAAGCATAAACAAAGATATTACAAAAATACCGTAAAATGACCGCTATTTTATAAAATAAAGGACTATATACAAAAGACCCGCCTTACTGAAGATGTTAGCTCATAATTCATATCGTTTAGTGATTATCACATCCGAACACCAAAACAACTACTTTGACACCGATCGTAGCATTTATTATTCTAGCACGAGGTAGGACCATATACTAAGCAAGCAGAAACACCCTGGCATGTGTACACGTTCACTTGCTCTCTACCCGTGCGCCGCTCTCGTCGAACCAAATCTTTGTTCCCAAAACCATGGCCTCCTGCAGGGCAGCCGCAATCCGGACCACCTTGACTGCGCTCTGCAGAGGAATGGGCACAGGCTTGTCGTCGAGACAGCTTTCGGTGAACTCAATGGCCTCCTGCTTGAAAGCGTTCTTGAACCGGTCCCAGTAGGTCTGTGGCATCTCCTGGCGGATACCGCCTGGCTGGTAGATCTTGACCAGGTTGGATGCTGGTAGAGAGTTAACCGTCAGCTTGCCCTGGTCGCCGATGATCTCGGTCGTGTCCTCCTGGCCTGCGGCCATCATGCGCGAGCTGTAGAGGTAGACAATCTGCCCCGTGTGGAACTCGATCAGGCCGACCGCATTGTCGCGGTCGTTGTATTTGCGCAGATCCGGCTCGACAGCAGTGTTGCCAACAGCGACCACGGACTTGACCGGGACGTCTTCGCCGAGGAACCAAAGAGCCAAGTCGATGTCGTGTACGGAGCAGTCGACGAATATGCCACCGGAGAACTCGGCATAGGCCACGAAGAAGCCAGAGGGATCGAGCATGTCGCAGGTCTGGCTGCGGAGCACCCACGGCTTGCCAATGGCACCGGCCTTCATTTTGTTAAAGGCATCGCGGTACGAGTCATCGAACCGGCGCGAGAAACCGCACATGACCTTGAGCTCGGGGTGCTGGGCGGCAGCATCCACGGCTTGCTGGGACTGTGTGTGTCATGATTAGCTTGTGTAGAGCTGCTTTTTCTGGCGTATAAAAGCCTACCACTTCCACAGTCGTTCCGAGCGGTTTCTCACACAGAACATGCTTCCCGGCTTTCATTGCTGCAATGGACTGCTCAGAGTGAACGGCTGTTGCAGAAGCGATCACGACCGCTTCCAGGCCGGTCTGCTTGAGGAGGTCGTTGAAATCGGCATAGACCTCCACGCCGTGTGGTCCGAGATTCTCTCTTGCCCACTCGCACTCTTTCTCGTCTGGGGAGCTCACGGCCACTAGTTGAGCCCGGGGAACTTGTTCGAGGAAGTTGAGGGCATGTCGCTTGCCCATTCGCCCCAAACCGGCCACACCAACCTGCAGCTTGCGAACCGCCATGGCTGGAACTCGCAGAAAATACTGGATTTGATAAGAGGAATGAGAGAGACGTCGCGTGCACTGTGGAAAGCAATAAAGCTGTATATTGAGCACCCCCGTACCCAGTAGGGCACCGCCTCTGAGCTATATACACATGGCTACGCGGCAATATGGCAATATGCGGCCTTTCAAGTTGATTTGCCGCCTCCTGTCAACGGAGTAGTCGTGGAGCAACAGTGCCCAAGCTGTGGAGCAGCTACGAAGTGGTTGGAGGAGCGTTGATGCTTTTATTTACACGTGCCAACATTCTAGCCCAAGAAGCGGCATCGGTGTGTCGTGGGGAAAGTTCCCCCTAAAAAAGTACCTAAAGTGGCAAGAAATGTTGATGGAAATATCGGGGAAACACTCCCCGTGGCTAGTTGCCGAAGCTAAGTACCCGAAGAGTGGTGTGGAAACTGGGGCCGAAGCCGTACCGGGGAAAGCTGCCCCGATGCAGCTTTTGGGTGAAAAGCAGTGGGAACAAATGGTCATCGCCAAATTGCAACTCGTACAGATTTGCCCAACTCTCCATTATGTTACAGGCCACACGTCCGGAAGGATCTAGCCCCCCGGACTTTTGCCCAGGTGATGCTTCTTCCCCATTCAACGGAATACGACGCTGTATGCACGGAGAAGCGGGGAGTGCAGCAAGGGGCCAAAGACTGAAAACCTGGAGTATTCGCTCGTAGCTATCACCCTCTACGTGTCGGCCCATTTCCAAGCTCGTTTTAGATACGACTGTGAAGATTGTGTTGGCCACCCGTGATGCGCTTCCGTCTTGACCAAGACATCCAAGAGAGCTAGTTGCTCGCGATAGTCCGTGAACCTGTCAGCGCACACAGAAATGCCAATGCTCGCTGTGAACATGGCTGGGATTGTGCGCTTGTTTGAAAGAGCCGTGCCGCACAGAACTTTGATTTGATTTCGCACGTCTTCCTATTGGGGGTCAGCCGCTTTCGAGAAATTCCGCTTTTGCAGGAAGAAAACGCCTACATCAAGTTTCTCGTGGGCATGTCTTTGTCTCAGCCCTATTCGAGGCAGAGATGGATCGTAGCACATTAGCAGGACACGCGCGAGAATATTGTGCGCTATCCCAATGACTGGCGATAGTATTAGCAACGAAGTGCGCGTGGCGCGTCGTAGCATGGGGATGAATGGAGAGCTCACCAACTGCCGTGTTTAGGTACACAATCTGGGGGAACACCTCGTCCCGTGCATAATCTGGGGCACGGTAGCCAATGGGGAGCCATGAAATAGGTCGAGAGGCCAACCACTTCCTGTCGTCGTTGCGTAACTTTTGGAACTCTTCCACCGAGTTGTTTCCATCGCCGAAGCAGAACCCCACGACGTCGGCACACTGTGCCACAGCCCTGTTGGCCCAGGTGTCGTCGTCAGCGGGGAGAAAGGACCGGTCGATAAAGCTGTGCCCAAGCTTGATTTGGCCAGGCCGTTGCCGAGCAAAAGCCCGCGTGACCTCCTGGCGCAGGCCAATCCAGAAGGAAGCCTGGCGAAGGTCGCTTGCCGGAGACAATGGATTTTGGGCGTTCACTGAAACGCTGTTAGTCGTTATCACCAGGAGATTTAGGCTTCATTAGGCCCGCGGGATGGCAGGGGCGGCAAATTCTGCTTCTTTGCGCGTGGGCGAGAAGAAAGGAACAGAACCCGGAAAGGGGGAAAGACAGTGCAATAATTATGGGCCTGGCACGTACTGAAAACCTGGATTCCAAGCAGGTGGCCCTCGTAGTCCTTTCCGAGGAGGATCACTATTGATTGGACAAGTCAGCACCGCCAGAGTAGTTCCACCCGTACTTCGGAATGTCACTAACCGTCGAGCTCCTCCAAGGTCCTCAAGAGAATAGTGGCTGCCAGAAGGTTGTCGTCATGCAACTTAGACGAGTCATCGGCAGAAATAGTGGTGAGCTGCTCCAGACATGCCTGGTGATAGCGGTCTGCTGCATAAGGATCTAGCTTTTCCTTAAGGCTCAGGTGACGTGACGACAAGGCAAGAATGGCGTTCATCAGTGTCGGGCAGGTCATGGCTCGTCGAGGTACTTCAATCTCGAAGTGGCGGTGCCGTGTGTCAGCTAGGTCGTACTATTCGGCCACGGCATGGTCAGTTCGTGAAAGCCAAAAAGCAAGTGTCGCGGCGGCTGAAGACGGAAAGGCAAGAGGACAGACCCATTTGCACATGTACTCCAGATAGTACTGCATCAGTATGACCTCCTCAGACTGCCGAAGCGGAAATGCAACAATTTCGACGCTATTTCCGCTGCTCGAGTAGTCGACACACCCCACCTCAGACTCGGCTGGGATATCTGAAAATGCATTGCCTTGGACCGTGGGCGAAGTGACGGGGAAACTGGGAGCATAGACAAACTGGGAGGGTGCTGATGCCCCCGTTGAGCCTTCTGACAAGCCCACGGTTTCCACCGTGTACGACTCTTGCCGTATTTCGAGTTGCGGCTGTGCTGAACTCTGCTGCTCGATGCTTACTGAATATAGGGACATAATCCCTCGGGTCTCGTCAATAAAGCGAACTGCGGCTGCGTCAGTCTCTTCGGGTCGTCATATGTCTGATACGTGGAGTCAGGAACTGCAGGCAGCTTACCATGTGGCGGATTCTGGACCCATGTCTGATCCCGTGGAAGCTTTCTGGATCCATTGGTCAGCGGGATGCCATAGGAGAGGAAATATGACTACTGTAGCTATTGCAGTAATAAGACAACTCACTCTGTGCTGTACCGGATACGAAGAGCTTGTTGTGGCATGCACTGCTCTCCGGAAGCGTCACAGCGGAAGCATGGGGGCCTTCGGCCACGAGAAGCAGATTGCCTGCCACGATTGAACTCTGCCCAGTCACATTTGAGGTGTTTGAGGTGACAAGGCTGCCGGGGTTAGTGCCTGGTTTTCCATTGACCGAGTGGATACACAAAGCAGATAGGAGCTCACTAAGCACGCCTTTTTCGACTCGCTTTGATTACGCCTGGCTTCCATATCGTGCTACCCTAAGCGGTACAGTGTGTATAGTGATTGGCAATGCATATAGAGTGGTAGGAGCGGGCGTGGCAGGACGGGGGAGAAGGGGGAATGGAGAGTGTTTATATCTGCGCCGGGGAAAGTTGCCCCGCGAGCTTTGTGGAGCAGTGCGGAGTCGTTGGCTTGGCATGGTGTGTGGAGTCTGGGGTTTGTGGAGGAGTTGGGTTGCAGTGTTGGTGAGACAGTCGTGATGGTGTTTGGAGTGTGGACTTGGTTGATCAGCATTTGGGGCTTGCTAATTTGGCGGAGTTTGTTTGGTTTGTTTTACATCCTTCCGGCCTAGCCTTGGCACAAGGAGAACAAAAAAGTCCGCTTCTGAAGAAGATCCCTACTTCTTGCAGACGGAAGAGCTTAGCATCGTCGATAATGTCCCCATTTTCCATGGTCGCCTCCTTCGTCCAATGCCGCTGAGGGGGGTTGGGGTTGGCAGGGGTCGTCGGAAAACGCTCAAACCAGTTCTTGGACTTTTGCCAATGGTACGATACGCGGACAGCCGAACTTCGTTCGTCTTCTTGCTCTTGTGTGTTCGGGTCTCCCCGCTAGACACTTGATACTCTGGGGGAGAATCTGGGGGTGGGTTGGAGCGAGTGGCATGATCCTTGCAAACATTATTTTTCCCGTTGGCGTGCCCATGTTCTCACTATTTATATACCAACGGTTTCCTCTGCACCTGTTGGGCTATCCCCTTTTATTTGTTGGCATCAATCACTTCTGCCTTAGACTCCAGTGTTTTCCTCGACACATTCGCCTGCCTCTCTCTCGTCTCATATCCCCTCTACGTTAAATCAGTGCTTCTTAACCCACACCATGGCGGAAAACGAAAAGTTGGCTCTGCAACCTACAGGGACGCTCACCGCGGACCATACGGAGGATGTTCAGGCTACGACAGTTGTCTATACTGTTGAGCCTTACGGTCCTGCAGGTACGCGGATTTGATCTTTCCACTTCTGCGCTTGCTAACACTGGTCGGCAAGGTTTTAGGGGGATTCTGTCGTCTCGATATGTCGCCGTCTGTGCCGCATTCTCTGCTCTAGGTGGACTTTTATTCGGTTATGAGTATGTTCCGTGCTTCGTACGATTCATAGACAGAAGTACTGACACACAACAGCCAGGGCGTGATTTCGGTTATCCTCGTCATGGACCAGTTCGAGGACCGTTTCCAGCAGATTTCCAGCACTGCATCTGGAGGTGGATTCTACAAAGGCCTGATGACGGCCATGATTACTCTTGGCGCTTTCCTTGGTAGGCTCAGTGACTCTGTGCTTTGACTGATTTCGATTTATCGTACGAGAAATATCTAACCATGCCCCAACACAGGTGCTTTGAACCAGGGTTGGGTTGCCGACAAAATCTCGCGCAAGTACTCCATTATGGTCGCCGTGGTGATCTTCACCATTGGTTCGGCTCTGCAGACCGCAGCAGTCGACTACGCCATGTTAGTCGTTGCTCGACTTATCGGCGGCATTGGCATTGGAATGTAAGTTGAGAGCTGCGGCATGGCTGTTCGGCACGTACTAATATGCACGGTTGACGCAGGCTGAGCATGGTGGTGCCTCTTTACATTTCAGAAATCTCGCCCCCGGAAATACGCGGATCGCTGCTTGTCTTCGAGGAGCTCAGCATTGTCGTTGGTATTGTGATCTCTTTCTGGATTACCTATGGCACACGACACATTTCTAGCCACTGGTCATGGCAGCTACCGTTTCTGCTGCAAATCTTCCCAGGCCTTTTCCTAGGCATCGGCGCCATGTTTCTACCGTTTTCTCCTCGCTGGCTCGCTATCCAGGGCCGTGAAGAGGAGGCTCTACACAACATTGCCAAGCTGCGCCAGCTTCCGGAGTCCGACGTCCGTGTTCGGGCTGAGTGGTTGGATATTATTGCCGAAGCCAAGTTTCAGCAGCAGGCTATGCGTGAGCGCCATCCTAAACTAATGGGTCCCGGCCTGTCCAACACCTTGAAGCTTGAGTTCTCTGCGTGGGCAGACTGCCTTAAGTCGGGATGCTGGAGACGCACTCTTGTCGGAGCTGGTCTGATGTTCTTCCAACAAGTGAGTGCTGGAGCTTACACACTGTCTCGTCCTTTAATACTAATGCCAAGCAGTTCGTTGGAATCAATGCACTCATCTACTACTCTCCCACCCTGTTCGAGTAAGTGATTCTTCGCCAATTGGTTAGGACACTCCTCTAATCTACTTGCACCACTAGGACTATGGGCTTAGATTACGATATGCAGCTCGTAATGTCGGGTGTTCTCAACGTAACGCAGCTGGTCGGCGTACTATCCAGCTTGTGGTCGCTGGATCGATTTGGTCGCCGGAAACTTCTCCTCGGTGGTGCAGTTTGCATGCTCATCGCCCACGCCATCATCGCCGGTCTCGTTGGCACATATTCATCAAACTGGCCAGACCACCGCGCCGAAGGATGGACTAGTGTCGGCTTTCTCATGTTTTATATGGTTTCTTTTGGGGCGAGTTGGGGCCCTGTCCCTTGGGCCATGCCCGCGGAAATCTTCCCATCCTCTCTCCGTGCCAAAGGAGTGGCTATTTCCACATGTTCGAGTAAGTACTTCACGAGCTGTGCCATGCCGCTTTGAAAAATACTAACTCTTCGTCTTCTAGATTGGATCAACAACTTCATCATTGTACGTACCTGGGCTAAGCATTGGCATGAATGACTGACACTAACGTGGTATAGGGCTTGATTACACCACCTCTTGTTGAGAACACTCATTTTGGCGCCTACGTATTTTTCGCCGTGTTCTGCTTGCTCGCATTCCTGTGGGCCTTCTTCTTTGTGCCGGAAACGACTGGCAAGTCTCTTGAACAGATGGACCAGGTCTTCAAGGACAACCGCAATACAGAGGATATCGAGAAAAAGAATCGCATTGTTGCGGAATTGCACAGGGGGATGTCGAGTCTTGATACCAATGGTCAAGTTTGACGGCACGAACAAAAGACTTTCAGCAAAATAAATATAGCATAGCTAATGCCCCTACCTAAATTGTCAAGCATAGCGCATCATAAACCTTCTGTAAATATCGAAAGCAATCACAGCCCTTAACCAATAGTATTCCACTCGCCTCTCAGCCATTGACTGGGCACCTCATCGTCCTTGCCTAGAGAGTTGCTATCGTAATCATCACCCATAACAAGCTTCTCCAATCGTGTCTCCTTCTCCGCCATACGGCTTTTACATGTTGGTATTATGTGGTATCCAATGCCACACCCAGGGCTCGGCTTCTTGGGGATCCTGCACGACTCTATATCGCGCCACAACTTCGAGGGCCCCCAATGCTGTGGCCATTCCAAGTGAACAAACAGGCGGCGTATTTGCGGGACACCTTTCAGCGGTAGAAGAAGTCTATGGGCATGCTTCTTCAGACGATAGTCTGTTCGTTCCAGTGGGAAGACATCTGCCACAACAGGGGCGGTCCAGATATGAACGGTGAGGGTCATTTGTTTGGGAGCCTTTGCCGGGGTAGTCAGTGACATTAGGTACCGTACTGCTGAACACCACTGCCTGTACACCAGATCCGTGCCCGAGAGACAAGAGTCTGGACCGATCCGAGGGAACACGATTTCCAGGTTTCGAATGAGCCTCATATTCGTGGCTCCTACCTGCTTTATGAAGAGGCTTGTTGTGTCCTGATCAATAAAAACATACCAGGCGGAAGGCAAGTCAGGGTCGTCAAAATTAGGTTCCTCGCTATGTTCACCCCCTTCAAAAACGGTCTTCGACATTATACGATAGGGGACGATGACAATTCTGTTGCAGCGGTAGAAGAAGTCGATGGCCTCGTTGTGCATGGCCCGGCTGACCAACAGCAGATACAGAGGACTGGTACTGTGGTTACAGCGCGTTGAGTATGAGCAGTTGTGCCTCATGCAGCACGAAGCTGTCACAGGAACGTAAGTGTCGCATCCGAAAAACGTATTGTTCGCATGGATATCCTCCTCCTGACACACGCTCCCGTCTCTGCATTCGCAGAAAACATGGTCCGCGAAGAATCCATCGTTAGGTGTCCAATAGGCTTTGCGATAAGGGACGACAAGATTCGTGTACTCAAACACTCTTTGCCGAACTTCGAAAGGAAGGTCGAAGAACCGAAAGGGTGTTGAAGGAGGAGCATGAGGGTCTCGGCCTTGAGCCTGAACTGCGGTTTTACGAGCCAAAGCAAATAGTTCCTGGCACTTGGCTCCTCGGTAATACTCGCCAGTTCGTCGGTGAAGGCATAGTTCGAGATCAAGAAGGACACCCGGAAATCTGCGCAGTGGATCTAGTATAGCAGTTGTTGTCTCGTCGAGCCCAGTGTTGCAGAGAATCCGGAGATTCAGCTGTTTCGGGGTGGCGTGCGTTAACAAGTTACTGCAGGCAGGGGCCCAGAGAAGGATGCAGTCCCAATCAGGCCGCGGCAATTTGGTGTCGATTTCATCTTCGTTTTGCTCCGGCCAAAATTCCACGGAAAGGTTCCTCAGCACTGAACAACCATGAGGATTGAGTTGAGAGAGGAAACGAAGCCCCCCGTTCAAATCTTCACCACTGTACAGGATCGTATTCTCTCCAAGTACTATGGCCTCTACTTCGCTCCGCATCTGTCGACAAACTAGGCCTAGGTTGTAAGTGGCCTCTAGGTCTTCCAAGGGTATTCTGCAACGAGAACCACTGATACTGATTGTCGGGTACGCGGTATAACTACCCTCCATGAGACCAGCGTAGATGTAGATCTGCCGCCGGATAGATAGGGGCAGATTGAAGAAAAGAGGGAAACTCTCATCATGATTGCATGCTATGGAGAGGAAATTGCACAAGCATGTTTGCGTTAGACTGGAGCGCCGTTTGTGCCCCATTTCACAGAGGGGAAATTGAGGACAAGATTTATTGCAATTGAGGTTTAAATGAGTAGTATTACAAGAAAGCTGTCATGGACGTCGTTTTAATACTCGTACATTGAGAAGAAAATGTTATGGTCGAAAGAAAACGGGGAAATGGTGCCTAAACTAGCGGCGAGAATGCATTGGGGCCTAATACTCGAGTAATAGTTTTTCCGTAGCGGACTTGCGACCCCTGTAATCGAAGCTTCGTAACTTCGTTGACCAAATCCAGAGGAACAACCACATGCCCCTGGATTTCATAAGAACGATTGAATAGTGCCACCCAAAAGAAACGTCGTGTTTAAGGAGGAAGGCTCAAAATGCGGAGCCAAGTTATCCACTACATAATTAGGGCAAATTTCAACACCTGAACGCACATTTCGCTCGATTCTTAGATCAATATCAACTAGTTCCATCGATATTGACGCCGAGTCTGGCAAAGATATCTGCGAATGCCTCTTTGGCTTGAACAGAGATTGTAAGACAAGACCTGGACTATTGATTTGTGTTCGCTCGTGGTATCGTCGAGACAAAATGTTCAATGCATGGAAGCACGTTATGACAAGATATGAGCAGTCAATGAAGAGACTTAATTGTAGCTAGTCTAAACTTGGCATGTTGAATGCCAAGCAGAAAATGTGCGAGACAACACACACGGGGAAAATATGGCAACCAAGACCAGAGGCTTGCAGAACCAATGGGGCTGAAGTACGAAAATAAGAGGCAGTTGACTGCCGAGGGGGGGTGAGAACCCTTATGGCTGAGTTGTTGAAACAAGTCACCCCTCATCCACCGATCCACGAACATATTTACTGTCGCTCACGGCGTAGACTTTTCTTCTACAACTTTGCCCAGCGCAGCAGAACAGCGGCCGCAATGACAGGCAGCACGCTGACTAGCTCGCCCAAACCGGCAAAAGCAGGCGGAAGACGCGCGTTGACAAAAGCGCCGGCACCAAACAAAATGGCGACGAGGTTGTAGACTCCGCTCCAGGTGAAATTGAAGACGACACGGCGCATGGCAGCACGACTGACGTGGATAACTGTGAGCACAGCAGCCAGACTGGGGCGCATAATAACTACATCGGCGGCACTTTGGGCAATGTCGCTGGCTGCGCTCGCAGCAATGCCGGTATCCTCGCCGTCACCCTGAGCGTCCTGCATATGCACACCAACGGTGGCCTGGGCTAGAGCAGGCGCATCGTTGGTGCCATCGCCGCAGAAGATGACTATAGGCCTGGATCCGGTGAAGAGAGCGGCGATTCCGGTGGCCTGGGTGCCGTGGTCCTGGAGCTCGCGAATGTACGCTTGCTTGTCGGCCGGAGAGCAGCGAGAGCGAGTTTGTGAGGCTGGAATGCCGAGTTGAGCAGCCACGGCTCGCACAGCACCGTCTTCGTCGCCGGACAGGATGTGCACAGAGATGCCGGCCTTCTGGAGAGTTGAAACAGCAGACACAGCGTCAAGACGCAGAGAGTCTTGGAGGCCGAAAACAGCGGCCATTGATCCACCAACGGAAAAGCAGAACACCGTGTAGCCCTGGTCGAGGATCTCGGCGACGGCGGGAGGAGCTGTCGACGATTCAGTCACCCAGCGAGGGTTACCGCCGCGTAAGACTTGTCCCGACTTTCCAGCAGTCCCCTGCACTCCTTTTCCGGGAAGAGCCTTGACGTCGTTCACAGCGGACGCATCCACGCCGAGCTGGGCAAGATGATCGGCCAAAGCCCGCGATACAGGGTGCTTGATGCCTGCCACAAGGCCGAGGAGCAGTGCTTGGATGGATGCCGTGTCCAGGGCAGAAGGCATGTAAACTTCTCGCACAACGGCTAGCTGTCCTTGCGTGAGAGTCCCCGTCTTGTCAAGCACAACATGGGACGCAGCATGAGCCACCTCGATCGCAGCGGCCGAGGTGAAGACGACACCACGTTCAGCAGCCACGCCAGTGGCGACGACGACGACCATGGGAACTGCTAGACCAATGGCACAGGGACACGAGACAATGAGGACGGCGATGGCATACGTCAGAGCATGGATCGAGGCATCAGAGCCGGACTGGTGGCGCACAGCCTTGCCGATGGCGACCCAGATGGCAAATGTGACAATCGTCAAGGCCACAACAGTCGGGACGAAATACGACGCCACAGTATCGGCAAACCGCTGGACACGCGGCTTCGACAGCTTGGCCCGGTCCACAAGAGCAGCCAGAGCACTGACGGTGTTGTCGGCAGGCAGTCGAGAAAGGCGAACGACAAGAGGACTCGGGCCATTGAGGGAGCCGGCGATGACAGCGTGGCCAGCACTTTTCGGCACAGGAATGGCCTCGCCGGTGACCATGGACTCATCGACTTCAGACACGCCGCTCACAACAGTGCCATCCGTGGGAATTCTGGCCTCGGGAGACACACGGAAGAGGTCGCCAAATTGCAGCAGCCGCGCATCAACATCGACGACCTCGGTGCTGTCCTCCTTGTCGACGATCTGGGCCCGAACTCCCTGCAGCGATTTGGTGACAGAAAGCGACGAGACGGCGCGGTGGCGAGCAAGAGCCGCCACAAAACGGCCCGCCATGATCAGCGTCACGAGCAGGGTGCTGGTCTCGAAGAACGAGCCGCCCGTGGCCAAGGGTTTGCCCGAGACGTCAAAGGCAAAGGACACCACCGAGAAGATGTAGGCCGCGGTCGTGCTCAGCACAATCAGCAGGTCCATTTCGATCATGCGGGCGAAAACGAGGCTCTTGAGCGCCCGCGGATAAAAGGGGCCGGCGATGAGCACCTGGACGAGCGTGGCCAGAGCCAGCGAGGCACTCGCATACGCCGTGTTGTGCTTTTCCGGCAGCGGGGCCCAGGCCATGACGAGAACGGGAATCGTGAGAGCAGCCGATAGCAGCGTCGACAAGCCGAGGTGGCGGACATGGCGACGGCCGGCATCGAGCGTAGGATCGGGACGCAGGGGGGCCAGCTCGACGGTCGGACGGCGATCTGGCGGCAGAGCCGCTGGCAATGCGGCCAGCAACTCACGGGCTCCAATCACCGTCGGATCAAAGGCCACGTTGACCGTGTTTCCGCCGTCGCGGCCGCGTTTGGCTTTTTCGAGCGTCATGCCCGACACGCCAGCGGGCCAAACGGCGTCTTCGACGAGAGCCACCGCATCGGCACGGCCAGTGCCCACGACGACGTCCAGACTGGCACCCTGCGTGGCCAGACGCTCGCACTTGAACTCGGTGGTGCGCTCGAGGTGCTTGATGACGTCGTCGGCCGAAACAGCGGCGTCGGCACTGAGGTCGAATTCGGCACGAGACAACACCAGACTCGCCTGAAGATGGACGACGGCAGGCAGCATCGCCAACGAGCGCACCAGCTTCGTCTCGCAGCCAGTGCACGTCATGCCGGAGATGCCGAGCACGACGTGTTCGTAGGCAGCACTGGAGGAATCGCAAGCACCTTTTTCGAGGTCGGCGTCTGTGTTCTTGAAGGTGCCACCGCCCATGTTCCCGTATTGGTCGCCACAACAGCCGTCCGAGCAGTCGTCCTCAATTTCTTTTTCGGAGACGACATAGCACGCATCCTTGCAGGATAATTCTTTCTTCTTGGGAGCGGCCCCCTCTTCCCCACAACATGCATCCTTACACTCGCCCGGAGCCGCACAACAGGCCTCCTGGCACTCAGGTCCCGGGTCCAGCACCGCCTTCCAAACACAGCCTGATTTCTTGGACTGTTTGGGAGCACTGCCGCTGCAACATCCACTGGCACACGCTGTAGGAGCCTTGCTGCTTCCGACGCCGGCGCATCCGGTCTCCTGCATCTTCGGCTTCGGGGCAGCACGGCCGACACGCAGTCTCGACCTCCGCTTCGTCAATTTGCCTCCCGGCGTGCAGCACGAGGCCTCGCCCAGCGCACGCAGAGCACGGCAGAGACAGCCCAGAGCGGCGAGACGGTCGGCGTAGAGGCTGCGGGCTTTCTGCTGGTGGCCGGCACAGGCTTGCCCGGAACGGCCGCCATCGCAGAGGGTCGAGTCGCTGTCGACGGAGTTGCCACGGCTTTCGGCTGGGCCAACGTCGGGTCCCTTGGCACACTCGCGCAGAGCCAGCGAGTCGATGCAGGAGTCGTCACAGCACGGCGATGGCAAGCCCTGGCAGCAGCTAGGGGCGTCGGAGAGGAGCGAGGCGGCGTCGTCTTCTTTGGTGGTCGGGGCGACTATGTTAGCTTCGGCGATGTTGCCCTTGCTATCCTGGCAGCAGGCATTCTCGCAGTGGTCGCCGTCGTCCTTGTAGGGCAGCATCACGTTTTTCTCGGCTGAACAGCAGCCACCATCGCTAGACGAGCAGCAGCTGGATTTCTTGACCGCCTTCTCAGCCGATTCCTTAGGCTTTGAAGGCGCGCAGCAGTCGTCGGTAGCAGAGGGAGCCACAGCAGGGACAGCAGCCACCCCGCAGCAGCCGCCGCAGCACGAATCCTCTTCGGGCACTTTGGCGTCCTCGGTGCCAGCCTCCGAGGCGGCGCGGCAGTTGTCACCACATTCATCGACCTCGATCACATCGTCCACAACAGCCTCAACAGCATTCACTTCTGGCTCCTTGGGCGGACTGCAACACCCCGATCCGCAAGCCATTTCGAGTACAATTCCGTAGAGGTGTTTTTTTCTACCGTATTTTTCGGTTATCTCAAGTTTGTTCATGGTTGCAGAGGAAAACGGAACTCGGTTGCAATGACCCAAGTTCTGTCACAGCCAAGCCCGAGAACCGGATCGCCATATCACGTGACTGGATTGGGACTGTGCGGCTGATCTGTTAGGGCCGTATCACGAAAGGCTAGGGAAATACAGGGGACGGTTGCGGTGGATAGAGCACGTAATATAACGCATTGACTTATACACTTGTCTCCAACTTGGTACCCCGTAACAAGTAGTTACTCGAAGCGAAATATAGCAGGTTCTTTGGGCTGGTCATAGCCATGAGAAGTATGCCGGGTTTGACGACACAACCAGTAAACCTCGAGGTCTCACTTGGATCCAGGCCCCAACCATGAACTGAACCTCACAATGTTGCTTTGATGGGTGAAGTAACTAACTCGTAGGTATCGAATATCCAGCAGAGCCGACCCCTCAGGGCTGCTGCTGCCGCTTGTTTGTAGCCATCATCATGGCAACTAAAGTACATATTGCTTTCTTCCGCAACGTGTTCTACTGGGGAGATCTTACGGCAAAGGCCGTTGGCGAAGCATGCAGGGTTTCGCCAATTGCATGTAACCCGTGCCCTTATCCCAGGCGGGGTTTAGGGTGTTGCACGACTCGCTTGAGGATGCCAAATGGATGCGAGACACGGTCGACATCTAGTTAGCACGCATAATAATTGCAGCGATGTTTGGCGCGGCCGGGCCTGATGACCTCCACCCCAAATGGCTTGATTTCGTGAGGCGGGCGTGTGAGGCGGAGGTCATGTTCAACAGCCTAGATGAGAACCGCGATGATGATTACACTGTCGGTGGCACCGGACCCTCAGAGTAGACAATACTTGCGAAGAAGCTGGAACCAAAATTTTGGAGTTGGATGATGGCCCTTTTGCATACCGCGACTTCGATCATCAAAGAGAACGACGGAGTTACTTTGTCCTTAGAGGACGAGGTGGAGCTGCCTGCCAAGCTCGAAAGCAACATTGCGACTGATCACTATGATGAGCAGCCAGTGATTAAAAAGCGCAACTCGACAACTTGCGGATAAAACCCCACCGGAGACGCAAGTATTCCAGGTGGATAACACTTGCCTTGTCAGATAATGGCATAATGCTTGCTGGAGCAGGGCAAGATATCTTCATGGCGAAGCAAATTGCCTAAGCTTCGTGGGAAACGTCTCTACGTAGAAATTTGTCACAAGTAACATAAATCCTAAGGCTCATTGCCCCCTTGAAATGCAGTTCTCCAGTCTCCCATATGTTGCTTGTAGTTACGTTACTTTGAGGGGGACATTACCTTCGCAGTGACATGCACATATTCTGCTCACTCCAGGGACAAAGCAGTAATAAACAAAGCACCCTCAACTCCTTCAGGGATACTTTGGCCACACTACCTCTTTCCCGAAGGCGGTGTTGCCCCAAGTCCTGTGACACCGTAAACACAAGCGCCGTCCGCTCCTTCCGTCTAGGGATGTTTTGGCCGAGCTCCCTCTTTCCCGAAGGTTCTATGAGTTGGTTTTGGACGTTAGTTTTTTTCTCAGCTTATGACTCAAAACCTTTTCATCAACATTTTCATTTCATCGCCACCGCGGCCGGGAATTTTTGTTTTCTGCACCTAATCACATCCCTTGACTCCTTCGAACAGCATATCACTTTTTGCGGCACTATCAACATAACATGGCTAACTCGATTGTACTCCCAACCCCATCGCCACAGAAAGCCTACCTTCTCCCCAAGTCTCATCACCATATTCCTCATCACAATCAAACCACCGCTCCTCCCATGGCTGAAGAAAATACCTCTGTCACTGCCGAACCGGCTAAGAAGCCATGCACAGAGAAGATGTCCGACTTGGCGCCAGGGGGCCGCTTCTTGCTCACCTGCAGACGCTGGGCAGTACTCCTCGCGCACTCTCCATCTTTGCCAATTCCCCGCGAGCCTATCACGGACATAGACTGTACGTTTACGCAGGTGGATAGCCGTTTTCTACATCGACTGGGCCCTCACCCCCTGCGTGAGCTGTACGACGACGTTCTATTTGGCCAGATTGCGGATCTTTGCCAAGCATCAGGGCTCACATGGACACAGTTTGGTGCATACCGGCAAGGCTGGTCTGGTGGGGCAGATGGCAGTGTCCCGACGTTGCTGGTTTGGTCTCTGCCCATGAACAAGCCGGACAACGCAATTCTGGAAGCGGCGCGGTGTTTAGTGGACACACTTGACAATCTGCTTGCTCGCCAGTAAGTTTTTCTACCGTGTACAGTATCTGGACAGGCGTTCCTCGAGCTCTTTGCGTTTTGCTCTCATTGTTCTAACAGTTTCCTAGCTCTTTACACGATGTACATGTCGAGGTTTCGTCTCCGTATGTCTATGGCCATGAAGATATCGACGGCCCTGCACATTCCGCCATTCACAGCATAACTTCCATCTACGATCCTATCGCTCCAGGAAGAAGCATCGGTCCCGAGGGTAGTACCGCAAGCGGCACTTTTTCTGGTTTTGTTCGCGTCCAAATGTCAGAGTCTCCCCAAGCGGACGGGAGTTGCGCAGGTATCACGGCAGGGGGGGTCGGGCTCGGTGCTGACATATTTGGCCTGACTTGCCACCACGTCGCCAGTGCCGCTCGCAGTGGTTCTTTGATAGCCTTGACATCTTCAGACAACGTCACACTGTCCAGTCCCTCCGAGGCTGATCACCAATCCTATGTCGACTACCTACAACACCAGAAAATGATCTATGAAAAAGCCTTGACCGCCCAACAGAAGCTCAAAGAGGAAACTCTGCTTATTGGGAAAATATGGACGGAGTATCAGCAGATCAATCTGGAGCAGAATATAGAAGAAAAGCAGCACGCGGTTTCGACCTTAAAGCACATCCGAGAATCATGGAGCCAAAACCACAGACTGGGGAAAGTCACAGTCTCCTCTGGAATCACAGCAGCCACTCAAGACAAGAGTGTACGTGACTGGGCGCTAGTACAAATGGACGCAGCAAGACTGCAGCAAGAGAAAAGAGACTGGCCGCCGGTAGGTGTTTCCACTTTCAACTTTGTTCGAGCTTTGTGCATTTCCTGCTCTGAATCCGTGGCTAACTCGAGCTAGCACTGGGCTATTCGAGAATATCTCAAAACGGTGAATAAGATATGCAGAGCTTATGGAGTCGATCTCGAACCTACTGTAGTTGACTCTCACCTAGCCGTTGTTAACAGAAGTAGCGACTACCACGACATGTCGGTGCTGACAGTGGCCGAGATTGACGCCATGATGCGGATGAACTCCCCCGTCTATGTGCTCGTCCACGGCAGATCAACTCCGTTTGGGATCGGCATGCTACACGACGTCTGTGATGGGGTCCATACCATGTATGGTCTAAAGGGACAACAGACTGAGATTGTGTCCAAAGAGCTTACCGCTATCGATATGCCCAACGTGTCTGCTTTGGAGAGCTACCCTCTCTCTGTGAAAGGGGATTCTGGCGCACAAGTCCTCACGGTGGATGGGCGGCTGATGGGCATCGTGTTTGGTAGTAACCCACGCGACCAAATTGGCCGTCCCACGACACACATATCCGTGGCTGAGACCATTGCAAGGCAGATTAAAGTGGCGATTAGTGCCGAGAAAGTGTGCTTTGTTAGCGGTAGTTAGGCTAGAGTGTGGCATGCGTTGCTGTTATTCGACTGTTTTGTGAACCCGTCCCCAGATGTCTGCTGTTCATGTGAGATAGATGAAGGCGAATCAGGCCAAATATGGAGTACAGTTGGGCTACTGTCTATTGTCACATGATAGAAGTCCATTATTTCATGGGTGGTGTTCACCGCTACTAGGCACTACCATCGAACTACAAATCCAGCTGTCCCATCCTACCCCAAACAATCCGTAAAGAAAGTGCATAGTTGGCGAAGATGTCGGCTCGCTTAAGCGCATGGACTCGTGGAGTGCGCAGCATTTTCAAGCGAGCGCTCCCAGACGATACCGACTTGGCAGAACCCGAAATGCCGTACTTATCGACCCCGCCAGTCGGCTTCTTGTCTCCAGAAGCCGGTGCCAGTGACGGCGCCATTTTTGCCAAGCTGCCACCTGAGATACGGCGCCGCATCCTTATTGCAGCGTTTGGAGACCGCATCATCCACTTGCACCTGTATCTCGGACTGCCTCTGGCCCCTCTCTCGCAACGGCCACCCGCACCATCGTTACCATACATAAGCGCACCACATGGCGGTTTGGCTGCAGACCTCCACGAGTATGGCTTCTGGACGGCCGAGATGAGATTGGCCGTCAAAAAGGAGCGCATAACGGCACCAGGCACAAAAAAAGTGTGGCAGTGGTTTGCGTGCGAGTGCCACCGACACCCCCCAACTGTTGACAACTTGTTGCTCTCACCATATCGCGACCAGTGCATACAGGGCATTGCCTATGGCTGCGAACTCTATCCCGGTGAATGGCCAACTAAGTGCCGCATTGGCTGCATGGGGTGGCTCACATCGTGCCGACAGGCGTGGGTTATCTCCCCCCCAAAATATGTCATGATACGGAGCTGACTGAAGTCTAGATATGTGGAAGGGTTGGACGTTTTGTACTCCACCAACTCATTTTTCCTAAACCGTGAACGGCTTATCAACGAGCTGTTTCTACCCGTGTTACCCAACAGCACCGCATCTCGCGTTCTCATACCACTCCCATCACTAGCCATGGTGACACGCCTTGTTCTGGTCTGGGACTGCCGCTTGTTCCTCGCTCCAGACCGGCTGGACCAGCAAGCTTCGCAGAGAGCCGACCACGCCCAGCGACTAGACACCTTGCCACGTATATGCCCGGGCCTGAAGACTATCCTGATTTCCTATGAGGAGAATCTATACCTACGGCTTGCTCCTCCGGAAGCTGCGTTAGATGAGATAGAAAGTGAATTGTTGAAGCCACTTGGCGACTTCATGGGACGACTTCATAACTTGAGCCAGGCCACCATTGAATTGCCAGACACGGTATTCAGTCCGCTGCTGCACCAAGAACGCCATTCCACCGACGGGTATGAAGGAGACCTAAACGTAAATCGGCGGTTGTGGCGCGCACCCAATAGTCAAGGAAAGGGTGGATGTTGGCTTCAAAGGGGCATGGAAGCCGACTTCCGATACGACTTTGAAGGCCGGCCGTACAGGTTGTCTTCCATTCCCTCGACTCTTCACTAACTGTTTCGGGGATTGCTTAGTGCCCGTGTTCAACCATAAAGACTGTGAGATGCAATGGGGCAGTTTGGATTTCCGTACATAATGCCGCGGCATTTTGTGTTCGCTGATATTTCCACCCCCAAACTCCGCATCCAAAATTCCGAGATGACTTATAAGGGCGAGCGTGAGCTCTGTCACCTATATATAAAGACAGGTAGACATGAATATGGATAGGTTTTCCTGCTTGTACATTCGCAATCTCGACACGAGTCTATCTGTTCCTCTAGTCCTCGTCATGACTCTTCTCCCCGAGCCTTCGGTGTGCACTAAGGCCATGCCTTCCGAACCCAAGTCAACCCATCTTTCTTCTATTTTAATCTTCCTGTCTGGCACGCACCCGGGCGATGATGTCCTCCATCAGCAATATCCCGGACGCGGCACAGAGGATGACCCCTTTCTCGTCGACTACCTCCACAACGACCGCCAAGATGCCCTGCACTTCTCCAAGGCCCGCAAATGGACCATTGCCATCCTGCAAGCAATCGCCACCTTTGCCGTGACCTTTGCCAGCTCCGTCTACGCCAGCGGCATCGACGGCGTCGCGGAGCAGTTCGATGTGTCTCGAGAGGTGGCTACGCTGGGGCTGTCACTGTTCGTGCTGGGCTTCGCTGTTGGCCCGTTGATATGGGCCCCTCTCTCGGAGCTCTACGGCCGCAGGTCCATCTTTGTGATTTCCTACATGGCATACACAGCGTTCAGTGTGGCTGCTGCGTGTGCGCCAAACTTGACGGCGTTGCTGGTCCTTCGCTTTTTTGCCAGTGCCTTTGGCTCATCAGCCATGACGAACACGGGTGGCATGATTGCCGATATGTTCAGCAAGGCCGAGCGAGGACTGGCCACGGGAATATTTGCTACAGCTCCGTTTCTGGGACCTGCTCTTGGTAAGTGCCAGTGCTCTTTGTGGGTGTCATGTATGGATGTTCAGGTGTAGGCAGTGTTACTATCGTGTTTTATGCTCATTGTTTTCCCCATCAGGCCCTATTACTGGCGGTTTTCTCGGCGAGTCGCAAAGCTGGCGGTGGATACTCGGCATGGTGTCTATTCTCGGCGGCGTCATGTGGATTGTTGCGACGCTGGTCACTCGCGAGACCTACGCCCCCTTCATTCTACAGCGTCGGGCCAAGGCCCTCTCCCAGATGACTGGACGAGTCTATGTGTCTCGTCTCGAAGCAGGGAAACCCCCAAAAACACTCTTTCGGC
Source organism: Graphilbum fragrans (assembly GCA_001513895.1). Classification (NCBI taxonomy): domain Eukaryota; kingdom Fungi; phylum Ascomycota; class Sordariomycetes; order Ophiostomatales; family Ophiostomataceae; genus Graphilbum; species Graphilbum fragrans. Next base: position 868,408 of record LLKO01000012.1, read on the forward strand.
AGTTTTCCGTGTCCCTTACTCGCCCTTGGATTCTATTGTTCCGTGAACCCATTGTCTTGTTCACATCGCTATACATCTCTATTATCTACGGCACGCTATACATGTTTTTTGCCGGTTTCCCCATCATCTTCGAAGTAGCACGAGGCTGGAGCCAAGGGATCGCCGGACTTCCATTTATCGGCGTCGCTATTGGAGTCTGTCTTGCCACAGTGGCCTCCGGTGTCGATAACAAGCGCTATGTTCGCCTATGCAAGGAAGCAGAGGCAGGTGGCCGTGCTGTCGAGCCAGAAGATAGATTGAGTACCGCCATGGTCGGCTCTCTTATCCTTCCCATTGGGCTGTTCCTCTTCGCCTGGACGACCTATCCTTCTGTTCATTGGATTGCCCCCGTCATAGGAGCCATGTTCTTCTCCTGTGGCCTCGTCATGGTCTTTATCTCCCTACTGAGCTATCTTGTTGATTCGTGTATGTGTTCTTTTCATTGTATTGCTATATGGCATGAGATACTGACTTTGCAGATGTTGTCTATGCGGCGTCCGTCCTTGCTGCCAACTCGGTACTCCGGTCGCTTTTCGGCACGGCGTTTCCACTGTTTACTACACAAATGTATGAGAAACTCGGTAACCAATGGGCTAGCTCCATTCCAGCCTTCCTTGTGCTTGGCTGTCTTCCCTTTCCCTTTTTGTTCTACAAATATGGCTCGCGAATACGTGCCCGGTGCAAGTATGCTTCTCAAGCAGCACAGTTGCTAGAGCTAATGCGCCTTCGGCATGTGGCTGATAATGCTGAGAATACTGAAAGCACTGAGAGTGCTGAGAATGGAGAAGCTATATATGGAGCTGAGAATAAAGACTAGACGGGTCGGTGGTGGATTCCGAAGGCATAGCCATTAATATATTTGTGTATTCACAAAATGTATTAAGTCTATCTAACTGATTGACACACTTAAACTATTTAGATAAAATACAAGGCACAAAAACAAAAGAAAACGAGCAAAATTGGGTGCTACGTAAAGGGCTAGCCTTCCGCCAATCACGCCTCGTATGTGTGTTTCGGCGTGTCAGCGCCGCCGCCATCTACTCGGAAGGGTATTTTCATACCCATCTTCCGCGTAAACCGCATCTTGCATACTTTGCTACTACTTCTAGTGGATGGCTGGGGGAAAAGTCGGCGCTATTATCTTTCTTGTGTGTGGTCGGCTGCGAGCTTACAGACGAAGTCACAGGGTCTCCTTCCCGTAGAAATCCATCCTAGCAGGCAGCCAACCTCAGGCATCAGCGTCAAAAAAAGTCTTTCCCACGTTCAGAGCCACTGAGATTCTCATCATCCTAGCCTCGCTGAAACTCCGAGTCCCTAACAGTCTACTATCTACTGTTTTATTTGTTTCTCTTTAGAAGGCAAGTTGTATTCGCTCCGAATTTTCTTATTCCAGTCCATTCTTAGCTTTTCCTTAGTTTCATCCCTCGTTCTTTATACAATATTGGAGCGGGATTCCAAACACACCCGTGTTTTATACGCCAGACTCTCATAGTCCGAAGATATCTAGCTGCTCAGTCTGCCATTCATCTAAGAAATCGAAACCCAATAAGTCCACATCCAACGACATACCCCCCTCTTGTTCCAGCTGAGACAGAATCACCCCGTCCTGTGAATATGACGACACATATTCATTTCGTATCGTCCGGCTTTGTGGCTGAGGCTGAGGAGATGTTCCAACATCCATACTAAGCGGAACCATGTGAAAGTTGTTCTTTACAAGAATCTTTTCGAAGACGGGAAGGGCTCTTTTGAGGACAGGTATTTCTTTTCCTTGGTTTAGAACAATCATTGTTTGAGAAATTGATATGCGAGCCATCGATCGAACGAGATCTGTTTCTGCTGGATCAAGAGCGGATTCGATGTGTAAAGCAAGCAATGCAGTGAGCGTGGTGATGCTTGGACGGTGTTGTTAGCAGACGTAAATTTAGACGGGTGAGCTGAAATGAGGTAAACGTACAAAGACACCGGCATGCTCTGCAGAGCGCCACTGGCCAGAACCCTCATAGTAATCGCATCTAGCTCGAGAGTAGCCGAACGAATGCGCTGTTGCGCCCACTCACGCCAATCTGTAATTTGAGACTGTAGCAAGCGGCGGCGTATTAGGCGGCACAATATGCACTCAAATCTATAGCTCGTAGCTTGTACGTTGAGATAGTACAAGTCAGTGCTAGAAAATCCACCCACATGCATCTTCGAGGCGAGAGAGCTACGCCAGGCGTCTAGTGGGCGTAATAAATGACGGGGATCTTGCTGTGGCTTTTTTGTCACAATAGACAACGCTTGTCCAACTACAGGAGTTAGTATAATTTTAGTCGGGAACAAATAGTGATAAAAAAAAAAGGAAGTAATAAACAAAGCCTAAAACTCAAATATAGCTCACATATCTGAGCCAGCTCGCAGTGAGCCACAGGAGAGGCCCTTTGCTGAGGAGTCACTGGGGAAATCAGGACAGTCGAAATGTCTGAAAGATCCTCTTCTACCCAGTCATCTTCTATTCTTGAGCTGATCATGGGGATGTTTTCGAGTAAACGCAGGCGCCTTGTATTGACCAAGACGTGGAAGATATCCAGAAACTACCCAGATTTAGTGAGCAAAAAGTATAACACACATAGTATGGTGGTAGGAACAAATCGTACATAAAGTCCCCACCAGATCCTTCTGTACGAATGCAGCACCTTAGGTGATCTGTCCCTTCGAACACACCTATCAGAAATTTTATACTGGTTAGTAAAAGTAGCGAGAGCTTTGCAGATAACAAGCAGTCAACATACGCATTATGCAAATCAAGTTTGGCTGCTAGCCGGACGGCGTTGTGGAACCAGTAGCCATAGTCCCAATGCGTTGGCTTCTCTAGGATCACCATGCACAGCATCATCGACCCTTGCAATAATACCAGAGGGTCATCTTCAGTTGTCAGATCGTAAAGGAGCTTCGCCTTGTAGAAGAAAGTGCTTTGAGCCGACGAGCAGCAGTCGAAGCCACAAGCGGATATCACATCAGCTGGTACATGGACGCTTCCGAGTGTCATGATGACGTAGAGCAAAAACAGCGAACAGTTGCCGGATTGATAGCCAAGAATGAAATCAACGCGATTGACAACAGGGGCAAAAGGGTGGACATGCTTGAAGTACGCTCCGACAAGAACATCTCTGGTTCCGCATGTGTGAGTATAATGAAAGTCAAAGCTGGTAATATTAAGAATGTCTCACAGGTGATGCTGGGCGGGCATGTCGAAGACACCCTTTTTGACAAGATAATCATTGTCAATTTCATCCAATTGTAGTAACTTGTTCCAGAGGTGATTCTCCGAAGTCACGCCACATTCCCGAAGTTGGTACGTAGCATTTGATGTTGACTCTTGCTGGTCGCAATATGTCGAGTCTCTGACACTGTCGTTAAGAATATTGACGTAGAGCAGATCTGGCTCAGCCTCGGCTAGACTCTGTGACTCTACAGACTTGGGTGGGAACGGCTGATTGGGCCTCGATCGTGATCGCTCTCCTTCGCTACATTGAATAGTCTGACTGGGACTGCTTAACTGGCTGTTTTCGGATGTGGAAGGGGCCCATGTAATCTATATCGGTCAACTGAAGGAAACAGAGGCAAGAAACGTGAGGACGTTCGAGAAATTAAAAAAGCATACCGAGGTATCACTAGGAGCTGGCGAATCATGGACAACTTTTCTACAACCCCAGTACACGTTAGAAAACAGTTAGACACCCGTGAACTCTGTTTTGTAGCACTAACCTGGCCCGGTCTTTACGGGTTGGTAGTACACAGTCTTTGGCACACTGCCGACTCACACAGCTGCTACAGGGAAGGCCGATCACAGCTGCATCGCACTTGACTTTTCGTGTACGACAAGGTATGCATGCCTTGTTGGCTGTGGGTGTTCGTTTCCTAATTTCCCCACGCTTCATTACCTCGCTGCCAGAAATAGAAGAAGTCATTTTCAAAGGCCCGTCGTTGAATGATGCAATACAATGGGTCATTTTTTGCCGGCATTAGCACGACGGCGTTTCCCTTTTACCTCTCGAGGTTCGGAGTTTCAATCTAGGTAAGCTCGGGATTTGGTATATTGCCGAATCAGGCCACCACTAAAATGCCGGACATGTGTGAACCCCGCACGGTAATAGCAGAGCCAAGATGAAGTTCCAATCTTACTACAAACATGCAATGATTATTAACTTGAAGTGGTTTTTCTTATTATTTTCCAAGGAAGGACAACTGTGACACAAAATTATCGAACTTGAACTCTGTGAATATTCCACGCTCTCTAGTTAACCAGGTCCTCCGTAAAGATATTTGACAAATGACCACCACTAGTAGGCATGCCGAAATCACAACACATATCCTAGAAACCGTTGTTCTTCTCTTTCTATCCTGCTCCTCATTTTCTTCGGTTTAAGGATTCGTCTGGCCTGGACCTTCCATGTAATGACCGTACCGTAAAATTATGGTGTGACGTGGCTGAGAAAGTGCTGTTCCGATTCAAAAATACAACATATGTTTTGTGCCTATATTTCAACCGGTAACGCTTGCGTCCGAGGTATTTTTATGTACGCAATCACCTTGAGAAATACTGAGCACTGCTGCAGTCGTCGTAATGGCTGGCTCCCCAATCCCATAGCTAACTGCGCGGCACTAAGCAGCATTTTGCGGGACAGCAGTCCGCTCTAAGATCTCAACCCAACAGCGCATTTTACCATCGTAGTTACTAGCTAAGTCTTGTTTAACGGAATATATAAATCACGCTCACACTGAACTGCTTTGATTGTTTAGAATGAAAATAGCCTACACTACAAAGCGTTGTTACATATGGTAGCTACGTGAAAGGCTAAAAGAACCACGAGATGGCACTGCGGTGACGTCGCTCCTATTTGCTCCTACTTTAAATAGCAGTCGTATCCTCAAACACCCCTGCTACCATTTAAGCTGGCTACACCTTGACCGCTTTCGCAATATATGCGAAATTCAAGTGTAGCAGCATCAGGTATGCGTAAATTGCCATATGTCCTCAGTCATGGATTTCAGCCAAACTCCTGAGGTCGTACCTAACGATGACCCACAAGTGCTTTTCGATGAAAAGCCCCGTCTAAATGGGATAGTGGCAAACACAAGAGGATCATATCGGGCATGCCAAAAGTCTTGTTCTGTATTACTGTACTATCCATATTCCTCGTCATCACTGGTGCCATCACCGGTGGTGTGAGGGTGTCTATAAACTCCAAAAGGCAAGCAAACAACTTCGCCCTCGGTACAATCTAAAGTCTCTCTGTAGGCTAGTCGTAGACGTCACTCTCCCTCCTCGAACACATCGCACATTGTCACGCCAACGGAGATTCTTCTCCCCCCCAATTGTCTGCAGATCGATGGTGTCCAGCAATTCGCCACCGTCAAGAAGAGAGTATGGGGGTTCGTGCCGATTTGTGACAGTGATCGAGGGAGGCGATATGTTTGGGGACAATCCCTGCACCGCGCTCGTGTTCGCTTGTCGGCATCCGTGGCTCGAAATGCAGCCAGTTGTTTTTCTCAAGAACGAATTTATGACCGTTACTTCAGGCAACCAAGTGCTGTCTGCAGCGTTGAGTTTGTAGCAACGACGTTCGATACCCTCGGCTTTAGTACTAACTCATTTAAAGATCTATAATTGTGGTATTTATGGATAGAAGAGCTAAGACGACATGTTTATTGAACGGAGGTAATCGTACTAGGATGCTGCTGGCTATCTTTAATATACTTCTAAGTTCTCTATAGAACCGAATTCATCTCGTCCTTCCAGCGCCAAGTGATATAAAATTGGGCCTCTGAAGTCTTCAGTATGTAGCTGCTATGAATCATCCCAAGAACGCAGCCCCGGATTTTCGTCCAAGGCATTGGTGCAGGGGATTTGCCGAACCGATTATCCGGTTATCCTTATCTTCGCCGCACCCCGATATCACGCTGATATCAAGCCTTTTTACTGTTAGCGGGTGGGTATCTCCATATCGGGCGATTGCCGGTCGAATGTAGAAACGTTTGCCCAAACATACTCAGTTGTACCATAAGCTGCTCAGCTATCAAGCATGAATAGGTCCGTCTGTCGCACCTAAGCTATGCTCTGGTGGCCGCGTACCCGACTTTGTCGCATATGTATATAAACTCTATATATATCGTAGGCCGTGAGCAAATAATCGTAGAAAGATAGCTCCTGCTTCGTACGCTCTTCATCCCAAGATTCAATCACCGACAAGATGGCTAAGCCTCTGGATATTGGTATTTTCATCCCCATCGGCAACGATGGCTGGCTGATTTCGACGACAGCCCCGCACTACAAACCGACATACGATCTCAATAGAGATGTTGTACTCTTGGCTGAGAAATATGGCTTTGACTTCGCACTGTAAGCTCTTGCGACCGCGAAATGAAATGCGTCGGAAAGGTATCTAATCAGCAATGTAGCTCCATGATCAAGTACCGTGGATTTGGCGGCAAAACCGAGCATTGGGACTATAACCTCGAGTCCTTTACTCTCATGGCAGGCATTGCGCCCTTAACCAAGCGTATCAAGCTCTTTGCCTCGACCGGCATTCTGGCTCTGCCGCCCGCGGTCTGTGCCCGCATGGCAATGACGATCGAGCAGATGGCCCCCGGTCGCTTCGGTGTCAATATCGTCACCGGCTGGCAGTCGGCCGAATACGAACAGATGGATCTGTGGCCCGGCAACGAGTACTTCGGATACCGGTACGACTATGCTGAGGAATACGTCCGTATCATGAAGGATCTCTGGGAGAATGGCAAGAGTGACTTCACGGGAAAGCATTTCACTATGAAGGACTGCCGCATGCTGCCTAAACCGACAAGCAAGATTCCGATTATCGCAGCAGGCCAGAGTGGGCGGGGCACCAAGTTCGCATCCGAGTACGCCGACTTCAACTTTACGACTGGCAAGGGTATCAACACGCCTACGGCATTTCAAGAGGCTAACCAGCGGCTGGTGGATGCAGCCAAGGAGACTAGGCGGGATGTCGGTTCGCTGGTATGTTTCATTACATCTACTCCTACATTGAAATGTCTTACGTCTGACACGAGATTTTTAGGTCCTCCTTATGCTCATCATGGACGAAACGGACGAAGGCGCACGCGCCAAGTGGGACAAGTACCGCGAGGGAACCGATCATGAGGCCCTCGCGTGGGTTAAGGGACAGACAGTTCAGGACAAGCAAGCAGATGAAAACTCCACAGTCCGGCGGCTTGTATCTGTGACGGGTGATTTGGTGAATATGAACCAGGGAACACTCGTTGGCTCGTACCAGTCCATTGCAGAGATGATGGATGAGATCTCGGCTGTTGAAGGATGCAAGGGCGTCATGGTTACCTTTGACGAGTTCCTGACTGGCATCGAGATCTTTGGCAAGTTCGTCCAGCCTCTGATGAAGTCGCGGGAGAAGGTGAAGGAGATGAACTGAAGCAGCGTGACAACCTTAATCACGCGGCTAAGAAACTTGGACTACATGCTGCTATGGAGAGCAACCCGTCCATTTTAGCAGAAGAACAATTTTTTGCCAAAACTAGAATAGGAAGAAAAAAAGTAAACAAAGTAAAATAATTTTCCAAAAAAAACTTACCGGCTGCTGTGCAAAAACTAATTCTCATTTTGAAAGCCTCAAAGCGGTACGAGAAGCAAGTTTTGCCATGTACCTTTCTTCGATCCCGATCTGAATTATTGTCCCCAACTGGTCGGATGTCGACATCTCATGTTACAGGACACTCGAAAGTTGCTCTTTCATAGAACATCTGACCTTTCTCGCTACTGCATACCTGTATAGTGTTCTACGGTGCCTGAGCACGTATGTTATATGATTCTCTTCTAAACCGCTGTGTGGAGAGATCTCATGTGGATATGTTGCATTCTAAAGGCGAGAAGATAAGGGGCTATAACGCAAGCTTATGGCGATTAGATCGTCGTGATGTCGCAATACGGCGGTGATCAGAACACTACAGTAGAGCTGTCAAAACGAGAAGCTACATGGAACAGACAAGCTACGTGGTCCAGCTGCATCTGTAAAATAAAAAAACTCACAGGAAAATCTCAATTTTACTCTTTTCGGTTCCAGATATATAGTGAGCCTAAATTTCGACAATGTCTTACTGTACAACGTGCCAGGGTATTGGGACCGATAAATTCCAAACGACCTTAACCGTGTTTGCTCGCCTTGCATCAAAATTCTACGTATATACGGATACTTGCCAGTCAATGGCGACGCGGGGGTCACGGAAGACGTGATCGGACGAAGCTTCCGTTTGTACCATCGCCGATTGGTCCGGCGATGAGCACTTATCAGGAAAACAGCTAAAGCAATGGCATGCTAAGGTAAAATACATGGGAAAGAAAGGGAGCACCCAGATAAACAGCCCGAGTACAGGGCTACGGTAAGAAAGCCGAAGACCTATGACCCGTTCCTGCTCGGAAATGCACGTCGCCGTGGATCGGCCAGATGGGTACAGACCCATACCGATATCCTATTTAAGAAGAGCATTCTTCTGCTTTTTATTCGTTGTGCTGTCATCTTACCCTACCCCAGCACTTAAGTTTGAAGCACGGGAAGTCGTGTCACGATGTCGGAAAAGGTCCCAGAGGTTGACGTTGGCGCAACGCCAGTCACGCCTAACTCTACGATCGAGGAGCCACAGAAGCGTCGATGGTGGCACTTTGTTAGTCCGAGCGGCCATGTCCGTGCCGAGGACGAAGAATTTGATTCCGAGGAGCTTGGCGTTGACAAGAAATTCGAACGACGTGTAGCGTGGAAACTGGATCTTATCTTCTGGTAGGGATACTCTTTCCAGTACATGTTTTCCTGTGCTAACGGCCTAGTTCTTATGTGTTCCTCGGGTATTTTATCAAGTACCTCGATCAAACAAACTATAGCAATGCCTTTGTGAGCGGCATGAAAGAAGACGTGAGTACGGAGTAGTATATTCTCAGATATTTGTTCGGCCACACTGACGCCACTACAGCTTCACCTCTATGGCAATGAGCGCAATCTGCTAAATACATTTTTTGGCATTGGCATCATCGTTGGTACCGTTCCCGCGCAGATGATTCAGCTGCGTTACGTTCGGCCATCTATATGGATGCCTACATGCGAGTTGATCTGGAGTGCCCTGACCATGGCCATGGCTGCGGCAAAGAACATTGAAACGGTGAGTTAATATATGAATGGCTAGCCGCCACGTCGAAGACCTAAGCTAATGCGTGTCTTTAGATTTATGTTCTCCGGTTCTTCGTCGGCCTCATGGAGTCGTGCTCCTTCCCTGGTTATGCAGCCATGCTTGGCAGCTGGTACGGACCTGATCAGCTTGCCATTCGGCAACAAATTCTAGAGCAGACGCAGTCGGTGGCATCCATGTTCAGCGGTTATCTCCAAGCTGGGCTCTATGCTAGTCTCAATGGCGTTGGTGGCATCTCGGGCTGGCGCTACTTGTTCATCTTCAATGGCATCATATCCATCCCCATTGCGCTCTGGGGCTACTATGCCATTCCAGACAGTCCGACAAACACACGTGCACACTGGCTAAACAAGCGCGAACGGGCCTACCAAGTTGCCAAGATGAAGTCCATTGGCCGCAAGCAAGCCAAGCCGCTCACGTGGAAGATTATCAAGAAGATTTACTTGTCCAAGTATATCTGGGCGTTTATTGCTGCGTACTGGTAGGTCTCGTTCCAAGGAATTTGAATTTCACCATTTTCAACAGCTACTGACAATCTAGGCTGCTTCCGTATGGGCAGCAGGGCTCTAACTACTTCAATCTGTGGCTCAAGAGCACCGGTTACAGCGTCGCTCGGACCAATCTCATTCCCACTGCTGGCTCAGCACTAACGATTGTGTCTGCGCTGATCACGGGCGCCTATGCCGACTGGACTGGCCATCGCGTGTCAGTTGCATTGTTTGTGGCATTGATCAATACCGTAGCGAATATCATGCTGTCGGTGTGGTACATCCCTCACTCTGCGTTGTTCGTGGCCCAATTCCTCACATACATGGGGCCAATCGCACAACCATTTATCATAGTTAGTATAGTGACGAAATTGCGAAGAAACACGTAGAAGAAGAAGCTAACCAACAGACGTACGGAAACGAGATCTTCCAGTTCAATGCCAACCTTCGCCAACTCCTGGTGGCGACGGGCAATATTTTCACCTACACATTTTCAGCGTGGACTGGCTGTGAGTCCACCCCACCACTAATCACAGGGAATAGTAAGCACTAACAAGGCACAGTGGTTCTTTTTCCAACATACGACGCCCCGCACTACAAGTATGGCTACCAGATGCAGATTCTGTTCACTGTACTTGGTGTAATTGCGGCCCTGTACCTGAAACATATTGGCACCCGGATGTAAGTCGTTGTGACATTTTCATTTCTTGCACCATAGACCCTAACATCTTCGTTGCAGAAAATCGGGTAAAGACAAGGCAGAGGAATATTTCCGTGAAGCTGAAGACGACGAGCCAACGGACCAAGAAGCCCAACAAGTGCCAGATGCACGGCCGCAACAGATTTAAACAAAATATATAAATGCGGTGGCCGGAGGCATTTCTCGCTAGGAGTCTGCTATTAAAAGGAGTGGTCGGAGGGATTAGCGAAGAAGAAAACGTGCCTATTCACGGTTCTGACACGGGTTTAGTTTGGCGCGGGCTAAAATCACACCATTTTTAGGCAACAGAATAATCAATTCCAGATTAGGACCAGATTACGAGTACCCCTTGCAATGTTACATAAGGCAATTTTGTGATGGATTATTTAAGACTAGGAACATCGGAAAGAATCCTCGTTTTGGTTTGAGAATGTGTAGATTCGGTGGTCGTTTCTTCGTCGTGGACCCTTTCACATCAACACAACTCTTCGCCATGTCTAAAGTAACAGTTCAAATTGGGGTGTACGTCCCCGGCGACTCCCAGTTATTAGACATAGCTTGCATTGACATTCTTGCGATGATGTCGAAGGAGTATCTTGGGGCCATCAACATGCCTGCGCATGTCATTGCAGCTGCGCCTGTTGTTCAGATTCACTACATTACAACACCCGCTCAGATGGCATCGAGTGCAGTCCACCTGACCGCTGGAATGAAGATGGTGCCGACCGCCGATATACAGCACCCAGACGTGCAGCCGGGGAAGTTGGACATTCTGTTCGTCCCTGGACCGGATCCGAAGACAATCTTCGACAAGGATGCGACCGATTTCCTACGACGACACGCAGAGGTGCCAAGCACTGATATTTTGTCTGTATGTACTGGCATATTTGTATGCGGTCAAGCTGGGATTCTAGCTGGCCGCAAAGCGTGTGGACCACGCGGTCTCCAGTCCGACATCAAGAGCCAATTTCAGGGTGTCGAGTTGTTCGGCGAGACGCATCGTTGGATTCAAGACCGTAACTTGTGGTCAAGCGGTAAGTTTCCGTCCAATGTCAGTGAGAAAATTGGATCCTAACAGAGCTCTAGGTGGTATTACGAATGGTGACGATATGGTGGCAGCCTATGCGCGGACTGGAAAGCATTTCCCACGGCCCATAGTCGAGATCGCTTGCAAGATGGCAGATGTTGGAGACCGAGCTCAACTGTTTGATCAGAGCCAAGCATCTTTTACTTTAGGCTTTGTTTGGCAGCTGATTCGTGCATGGTTTGTTAGGGGCAAGACCAATACAGCTTAGTCCTGAGCTTTGAAGAGGGACGGAAATACTCCGTTCTGCCGCAAAGACACTTCGTGGATCTCAGCGTACATCATTCAATCAAGTTTTGCAAGGCTCATCATGAATTTATTGATAGCAATTGGCTATGTAACCCCCAGTCCTAATTCTCAGTGGTATCTTAACGATGTCTTCACATAGAATTGAAGTAGCAGGCTATTGAGACGTGGAACTTGCATTTTCGCGTCGCCATTTAAGAAAAGTCAGCGATGGCCGTGGCGAAAGCAGCGCCAACCGTAGACTCGAGGGTCTGAAGGCCGGCGACATAGGCAGAGTCGACTATTTTGTTAGAGGGCAGACCTGAAAAATGTTTTAGCATTTGGAATACTACGAAACGTACTGGTAGTCAGAAGAGCGGTGACAAAGTCCTGTGAGTCAGATTCGAGCGTCTGCAGTGAGCTAACAACCGTGGGATTGAAACCAGCCGCCGCAAACGTGGATTCCTTGGCCTCAATGTCGGTCAGAGCACCCTCGATCTGGGATGCCAGGATCGACACATAGCTGTAGATCGTGGCCGAGTCGCTGCTGCTTAGAGCACCAGTGGAAGTGACTTCGGTGGTGGTGGCCGTGATCTGGGAAGCCAGATTATTGATGACGGTCAGCAAGGTAAGGCCCTGGATCAAGCTGCCTGTGAAGGCATTGATGTCCGCATCTAGCGTGGCGAGCGTGCTGGAGACGGTTTGGATGTCTGCCTCAATATCAGCAGCAGCACGCTTGCTCTGGACGTGAGTGGAAGACGGAGCAGCCACAGAAAAGCCTAGGAAGCCAAGAACAGCAAGTTTGGAGAAGTGCATTTTGGCGGTGTTGGAACACGAATAGAGAGGCAGAAACTAGTTCTCAGAGATTGGTTGATGATGATGAAAGATATGAACAAAACCCCAGTGTGGGAATTTGTCCCTCTTTATAGTTGTCATTTGACTTTGCATACCTTTGCTGGGTATCACTGTCTGTAACTCATTTGTGGTTTTTAGAGCGTCACATCATGTCATCCAAGGTCCTTTCTCCTCGTCCATTTGCCGCTTCACGTGTGAGACATTACGTTTCCCCAGTTGTCCCGCACGACAATGCTCACGCCATGATACCTGCTCGGCATACAACTCAACGCAGAGGATCGCGAATGAGGGGAATGTTGCTATTTCCCCGTGCATGAATGCGACGGTGTACCTTGTTCGATGCGGAGAAGGACCTCGATGAGGCAAAGGCTACGATGCACTGCGGACAAATGATGCAAATTTAAAGCAAGACATAATTTTCCAATCAGGAATGCCACAAGTCAGACGGCATACCCGGAGTAAGCCTCTAGAAATACCATTTCGGAGGACTTTGTATAGGCGACGACATCGCACAGACACGTAGAGACTTGATGGCGAGTTTCCACGCCATGCAGAGCAGTATTCCGGGTAGATTCCTACCTGTATGAGCGGAGTCATGCCCTACTATGCATATTCTATTTTACGTATGGTGATAATGGGCACTTGAAAGGGGCCGAGCAGAATTTTGTTCCCGTAGTATCTCTTGTTTTTATGCATGTGCAAATGGCCGAGGTCGTGACGAGTTTCGAGTGATAATTGCAATGACTATTTTGTGTAGTATTGAGAATTGGGGTCTTAGTAGCTTTCTTAATATTCCAGCGGGGAACAACGTCCGAGAGAAACGCTAATCTGTATCCTCCGCTCGTGCCTTCATCACTCGAGAGAGTGCTTGGTCGCGAGATTTCGCATCATCTGGGGTTGGCAGTCCATATGCAGCATCTGTTTCGGCCACAATAGCGTCCACCCAGGGTGAGGACTGGCCCTGATCTAGAATGTTTGGGCTGCCCTGGTCATCCCAGATTCGCTGGATGGACCCGGACAAGTTCTTGAAGAACGCTCCTATGCCTCCAGTGCCACCGCCCAGAGCGTAAGACCGAAAGGGACCTTGAACTGCCCAGCGTGGGCCCAAACTGGCTTCGACGAGAGTGTCGAGGTCAGCCACGTCGATGACGCCTTCATTCACAAGATGACAAGCTTCGCGTAGAAGCGCAAACGCGAGGCGGTTGCCCACAAATCCCGGTACTTCTTTTTTGAGGACGACAGGGCGATGGCCGGAGCCAAGCCCGGCAAAAAAATCGCGGGCAAAGTCGATGCGGGCCTTCAGGGTCTCGGGGCCGGGGCTGATTTCGATGAGGGGCATGACGTGGGGCGGGTTGAAGGGATGGACCACGAGAAAAATGTGAGCGGTCGGCGAGGAGTTCCACCTGTACAGCGACGGGAATGCCAGATGTAGAGCTCCAGAAGTGGGCGGTAGCAGGTGCCGCTTTCTCGACAGAAGCCCAGGTGCGCTTTTTGAACGCCGGGTCTTCCGGGCCCTGCTCTTGGACGATGTCGGCGTCTGCCACGGCAGCGTCGATGGATCCGGCAATCAGAAGACGGCCAGAGCTCAAGAGGCTGTCAACAGTAGTTAGCGGACCATCGTGGTCGACCTCGGCGAGGTAGGTAGGCAGAAGTGCTTGGAGGTGGTCTTTGAGATCCGGACGTGGGTCGTAGACTGCGACGATGGCGTCGGTATAGCGTAGATGAAGGGCTGCAAAGGAAATACCAATGGTGCCAAGCCCAATTAGAGCGACTTTGTTAGGAGCGGACATCTTCATGTATAGCCGACAGGCTGGTGGATGGCGGCGTGTGTTTGTGATGGATTGTGCTGCCCGTGGGGCAATTAGCGAAACGAAATAACCGAGCTTAGTATCGAACTGGTGACAAGCAAGCGGCGAGTAGCAATGAGCGCTCCGTGGTGGCCATTTTCCTCACAATATTTGTTTTTATGAACTACAGACATGAACGAAAGATAAAACTATATTAGAAGCGATAAAATAATCGTTACTTGATTCTGGACTCACACGCTAGCTTCGTCGAATTTGTTGGGCTACACGAAAAGCAACTTTCCTGTGGACCGGCCGTTCTTTCCACCAGCAACAACTACTACCATGGCCTTCTCAACTCCAGGAACTGCCTTCTCTGCCGGCCGACTCTTCCAGGTACCAAGCTCATTGGACTCGACAGACCATGTTCCATCTGCAGCCACAGAGACACCTGCAATTTCATCACCGTCGACATAAACCCTAACTTGATGCACTTCCTCCGTCTTGACTTTTCCGAAGACTTTCGCCTTACCCCCATCCGTTGGAGTAGCCTCTGCCGTTAGCTCTGGTGCCGTGTCTCCGATCTTGACGGTATCGGTGTCGGTAGTAATCACATCGGTAGGGAGGGCCGGCGTCCGTTTTGGGGCCTGTCGCAACTTGCTGGCCTGCTCAAAAGCATAGGCATACCGGAACAGATTGTTGTCGTCATAGGCCTTGCCAGAAAACGTCAGATTGACGGGCATCCCGATGTCTGCCATGACGCCCATAGGCACATTGACAGTCGGAATGCCCAGCTGGCGGATGGCACAGTTGCCGTTTGAATACAGGACACCATTGCGCCAGGCCTTTTCGGAGGCGGCTTCGTCGACGTCGGCATCAGCAGGCCCAACATCAGAGTTGCACGGCCAGACAACCGCATCGAGCTTCATGGCGACAAGCCAGTCCTCAAAGTCAGTCTTGCGCGTCTCCTCGAGACGCTTCAAGGCGTCGCCAAGTCCGGGGATTTCGTATGTGGGAATACGGCCTCCAGTGATATGGGCCACGACATCCGTATGGCGAACCAGCGGATCATCAGGGCCATATTTGTCTGGAAGAGACCCAGGAGGAGGTGGGAAGATAGTCGAAGACTCAATCTGGCCCAGAGACGTGGCTACTTTGGCGTCGTTGTTTCCCACTAGGAAATCGTCCCAGGCATAGGCCATCAACTGGCACATGTCGACGTCGTTACGATAAGGCGGTGCAAGCGACTCAGGTTTGGGGACAGCGCCGGCTGACTCGTCTGGCTTCTCGTAGTTGGTCACAACCGGGAAGTCGACTTCGATCACTGTAGCGCCGAGCTTTTCGAGGACACTGCGAGCATTCTTCCACAGGTCGACGACGGAAGGACGGGTGTAGACCTTGCGCGCCGTCGGATCGCTGTCCACGCCTCCAATGTACATCTTGGGGACACCGATGCGCTTTCCAGACAGAGCTGCAGCATCTCGGAGCTCGCTGTAGGATTTCGGACGCACTGTCTCGACCACTGGAAGTGGCACAAATGGCTGGCCACGCCAGAAATCTCCAGATGTCTTGGGATCGCTGGCCACGATGACGTCTAGCAGGGCAAACATGTCGTCGACAGTGCGGGCGTGTGGCACAACCGTGTCACAGGTCGGAAAAAGAGGCCAGTTGCCCCGGATGGAGACAAGACCCCGTGAAGGAGTGTAGGCTACAAGGCCATTGTTGGATGCAGGGGACCGCCCCGACGAGATGGTTTCCTCGCCCATGCCAAACACCCCCATGCTGGCAGCCGTGGCAGTCGCAGAGCCATTGGACGAGCCGGAAGCAAAGGCCGCCGTCAAGTAAGCCTCGTTGTATGGTGACTCAGCACGACCGTAAACACCTCTTTGCATGCCACCAGCAGCCATAGGAGGCATATTCGTGCGGCCAAGGATGACACCGCCGGCTTCTTTGATGCGCTGGACCGTAAAGGCATCCTCATTGGCGACCAAGTTTTGGAAAGCAGGCGAGCCAGCGGCCACTGTCATGCCCTCAATCTTGAACGAGTCCTTGATGGTGCAGGGAATACCGTCCAATGGTCCAGCAACAGTTCCAGCAGCTCGACGGGCATCGGACGCCTGGGCGGCCGCAAAGACATTCTCGTTGATGATGGGGATAGCATTGAGTACCAGCGAGCGCCGATCGTACTTTGCAACACGGAGAAGGCTCTTGGCGGCCAGTTCGACGCTGTTGGTGTGCCCAGAGGAAAGGGCAGCGGAGAGATCAGCCACAGAGGCCTCGACAATGGAGAGCGGTGCCATGGCGAATAGACGGTGATTCTGTGATGTTGCGCTCGTCCATCGTCCGTGAGTTCTTGTGATGTTTTGTTGCTTTATATGTAAGTGAGGACAGTCGGCTATCTGTCAGTTGATGAGGTTGTTTTGAGCTTTAGCAGCTAGTGTAAGTGACTGTTACTTGGCTAATACCAGCTGTTAATTATCGCCGCTGCTAATGATCTACTTAACAGTTGCTAATTAGCATCCCACTTTCGCTACAGTCTTCGCCCGATTGTAACTCTGATCCGTATCGATAAAGGATGAAAGTAATAACTGCGGGAATACTATATATTTAAGCTCGGCAGGGCCATATCTAAGTTCATTGCATACAAACGTTTCAATTCGTAACCGGTCCTTTCCAACAGACAAATTCGTAGACAATCATACGCAACTTCTGTCCCCTGCGCCATTTTACTGTGACGCCTCGGACAACCGACGCAGCCGGTGAGCAGCATCGGCAGCCGACGGGATGTCCAGCTCCAGATTCTTGACGAGGTCGGCCAGAAATGCAATCAAACGGCGAGCTTCCGCTCTATAGCGGTCGCCGTCGCTGCGAGATGCATTGTACAGCATGTGCCCAACGCCGAGAAGATGGTGCACAATCTGGCTGCTGGCCACCTTGAACATAATCAGTGGTGCTTTGGTTACGTTTTCGAGGAACTCCTCTGCGCTGGCCATGACTTCACTTGCCGGTGCCTGGCAGTACAATAGCGCCATAATCTTGGCCAGTGTCTCGGCACAGAGAATCTGCACGGCCATGTAGCGACAGCGGTTGCTCTGCAGCTCGTCGCACTGGCCTTCGCCGGAAAGGCCCTGTAAGATCCGCGGCTTGGTAGCTTGCAGCCGAGCCAGACACTCGAGCAATGCGGCCGGCGAGGGTCTATCCTTGAGCATGGCCAATGCTGGACGATCGTGGCGAGCCGCGTGGCGACTATCTCGCTCCCGAAGGCTAAACATGGCGTACTCCAGCATCCGGAACAGATCTGTAATGTAGTCCCAGCCAGCCGTCCAGGCCTGGGTGTCGAGAGCCATGGTGGGTGTGATCCGCGGGTACCGCACGGAGACCTGGGCTTCGGGCATGCGCACCAGATGGCCGAGCACGCAGGCGGAGTGGACTTCGAGGCGATAAACGCACCAAAAGAAACGCCGCCGGTCGTCCACGTCGTCGAGCGACAGTCCGTCGGGCCAGCGGCTCTCGTCGTGGAAACTGTTGTGAGCCACAAATCCATGACAGAGCCCGAGGTAGCGATGGAGGTCGCCATGGTCGCCGCGGCGCATCGAATAGACCGCCAGCAGGCCAAACGAGCGCAGGTAGTCGAGATCGTGGGGGCGTGTCAGCTGTGCGGGAATCCACGCGACCGCTTCGGCCAAGTACTGGCGACTGTCGGGTACAGGACAGCTCTCGAGCAGCGCGGAATCGAAAACGGCGTTGGACGCCACGCTCTGTGCGCTGACGGCACAGAGCGCCATCAGTAGCAGATACGACGGCTCGCGGGGGTCGGGCAGGCCTGTCTGCCACCGCAAGCGCAGATCGCTCTCTGACAGAAACGGGAAATAACACTGGTACATCGTGTCTCGGTACACCTGCAGCAGCCAGCGAATAGCCTCGAAAGACCGGATGTCTGCGGCTGCTTCGTCCTTGGGATGCGGTAATGGGCCACTCCCGTCTGTCACCAGCCCCATTGCTGCCCTTCCTTCATGTCCTATGCCCGCGTGCAGCACGCCGCCCTCCTCCTGTAAGGCTAACACCATTTTGCGGCCGCGCTTCCGCACTGCCCGCGTCATTTTGCACTCTACTCCGTAGTCTGCACAGGTCAGACAGCTGCTGTTGGCGCCGGCCGCCTGCTCGGCACTACAAGCTGGACGCCGGCAGCGACGGCCCCTGGCGTGGCAAAAGTCACACGCCTGTCGGGCCCGCTGCCTCTTTGGTCCCAGATGCGCATCCATTTTGTGTCGCGTGGTCGGGGGTGGTTGGCTGCAGGCGAAGGGCTGGGGGATCTTTGATGTGGGCTCTGGCTCTTGTTGCTGGGGCTCTATGGGAGCTCAAAGACGAAAAATAGAAAATTACCAGCGGGAAAAGGACGCTCGCGGGATATGTCCAGACTACAGACCCCGAAGGAAGATGTAAGTGGCTGCTAAATTGGGCCGATCGCACCGATTTGTTATCTAATTAGCAGCGGCTAGCCGCCGATCTTTCCGATGCTCTTTTGCTTAGTGTAGCTTTGTCGCCATAGCTCAGCTGCCTGCTGTCTTATCACAGCTATCCTGATAAACAATGCTATCAATTTGCCTTTTATCGATAGGATAAGGCTGGCTAATCGTAGGAAGTCCCGAGGAGAAGCTAATATGGCGCATACTGATTTCCTACTTTTGAGGCTATTGTATTCTTTAATAACCAAGTAACAGATATCGAATACAGGACGCATACAAGCGCGAAACGTCATTGAGCCTCGGTTTTAGGGAAACATATTGCTGGTGGGAAATAAAAGCTACTGACTTGACTCATTTGACGACCTCCGAACTTCTCTATGTCCCGCATTTGCCGACTGTAAATACTCTTCCCCGCCTTCATCAGCTAGCCTTTGATAGCCACGGATCCAGGTCCCAGAGGAGGTCGTGTACCGTCAACATTCACCCAAATTGAGACCAAGAACCTGACCGATACCGTGAAACAATTATTTGGAGAGGCTCATTGCTTATTGGAATACTTGTTCAAGGATCAGAGTGGGCAAGCCTCTGGTGATGTCTGAAGCTTCTATTCAAGAAACAGGTTAGAAAGGCGCGGCTGCGCTCTATATTATACATTATTATGCTTAAGTAGCTCACTGCAGCAGCCAATGGAGTATGTGCCAAAACCACATATCAATCGTCAAGCACAGCCAGAACTGCAAGAAGCAGCTAGCTCTATGAGGGCTTTCTACTTTGGCTGAGCTGGCTGCCTTTAGTTCTGGAAGAGGTGTGCCACTGGAGACACCTAGGATCTAGGGAGGGGATGATAGGGTATGTTTTTGTATCTATCTAGATTGGTAGCATTCATTCACTAACACGGCACAGGCTAGCCGCACTGATTTGCTACAGTCCGTAGTCCCTCAAGCAACACGGGAGAGTTTGTAGCGGTTCAACTCGCGCATTTATTAGTCAACTCACATCGTATTCTCATTTGCGTACTGTTGACACAGGGCAAGCATTACTTGGCGTTGATTTTGGAGGAGCAGAGACGGCGCAATCTTACAGCACCACAGGGTGGCTTGACTTGGGAATCACAACTCTTGAGACGTGGCAGTGGGAAAGTGACTAGACTTCATTAATCTGTCGCGGTTGGAAACTCCGCAGGGCGCAACACAGCCTACCGGAGACATATCGACGTTGAGAAAAGTCCGAACGGTCTCGAAAGGTCCAAGTCTGGACTTCGGCACAATCCCTGTCCGTGGCTGAGCTGTTTTATGGGTACATGGCCCACTTCGTGTATCTCAATGCTTACACCCAACATGGCAGACAAATTGTCCGCCAAGCCGTATATTAAATTCTACATATCAAATATGTGATGATATTTGGAAACACGACGCGTCATACTCGGCTGGAAATGGACAAGTTACTTTTCTCGACGAGAGGGCGGCCCCTCTACGAAACCTCAGGGGCTGATTTATATATCAGCATCCAACTCGAGCGGCTTTTTTGAGAAGCTGACAATCCGGTAAGATCAGTTAAGGTGTGTGCAGCGTTAGGACATTTCCAGTATTAGATCGATTATCACACCAGCCTCATATTCCACGGCAACTTCGAATTCACCATGGTCTTCAAACTTTACCATTACGGCCCGTCGCTACCGGCGGCCGTCGTGTTTGTGACTCTGTTTGCCCTCTCGACGGGCTTGCATGTCTTTCAGATGTTTAAGACGCGCACGTGGTTTTTCATCGCGTTTTGCATTGGCGGGCTGTGTGAGCAAGATGCAGACCTTCCATATTCCAAGATTCGAGTTACTAACAGACACCCAGTCGAGACAATTGGCTACATTGGCAGAACTTCAACCGACTCCCTCGGGACTTACATTATCCAGAGCATCTTCCTTCTCGTGGCCCCCGCCTTGTTTGCTGCCTCAATCTACATGGAACTCGGCCGCATTGTGGACCTTGTCGACGGTGGCCAGCATCTCTTCGTTCGCAGACGGTGGTTGACTCGTATCTTTGTCCTCGGCGATGTCATTTCGTTCCTGATGCAGGCTGCTGGTGGAGGTCAGCTAAGCTCCGACGATCCGAAGTCTAGAGATACTGGTAGCAAGGTTATTGTCGGCGGCCTTTTTGTGCAGATTGCATTCTTTGCTTGCTTCATGCTAGCTATTGTGCTCTTCCACCTGCGCCTGCGCCGGACGCCGTCGCAAAAGATGCTCAACAGTCAGCCGCCATACTTACGACACCTCGTTGCACTTTACGTCACGAGCATCCTGATTTTTGTGCGTCCCATCGTGCGCGCCGTGGAGTTCATACAGGGCTTTGATGGCTACATCATCGGTCATGAGGTCTTTATCTATGTTTTCGATGCTGTTCCCATGTTCCTCGTGGTCATTATCATGAATTTGGTTCACCCGAGCGAGATCAACACTCACCTGCGGAAGACTGGCCAAATATTCAGAAACCTCCGTCTCATCACTCTCACCGACAGCTCGGCTTAATTTGAATGCATTCTGCTTTACTTAGGGCATCGACATAGGATTCGTTGCCTGTGGCGTTCTTATAGACAAAGAAAATGGTATTCCTTCATAGGTACAGTAAATACAGATGGAACTTGGATGGGCATAACAATCGTATTTAAACGAGCGGCTACTGTATCACGGTATTCTTTAAAAGCCATATTAATATTTATGACGCCAGATGGCCATGGCCAGATTCCCTGGACTTCCGCGTGGGAGACCTGCCGAAGCGACTGCTCCACCACGATAGAGCCAGCCCGCAAAAGGCACTAACAGCACTAAACGCACTAAACGCACTAAGCGCACTAAACGCACTAAACACGGTTTCTTGCTGTTGCGGTTCCAGGGGCTTGTAAACAGCTCGGGCACCGGGCAAAGTCCTGGAGTATGTTCCGCTAACCAGAGAGCAGAAAGCTAAACGACATTGTCAGGACGACTTCCGGTACCATCCCCGATACTTTGTCCGGACTGACATCCCATTATTCCATCCGGGCTTCCCGTTGTTCCATACCGGCCGCGGAGCGAAAAGCCGTCCAGCCGTAACATGCGGAACACAACAGAAACACATATGTTCGTGGGCGGCCTCATCTGCATAGGATGCTTTCAGAAGAATCAAACACCTCCTTCCTAAAATAAAACACTAGGATGAATGTGACCACGACGGAACGAAGCCGACCGGGCACCCTCGACTTCGACCGGTCCAGAAAACGTGCCCGGTGGTCCGACAGCGGGCCATCCAGCGGCAGCAACGACACGGTGCCACCACCGGCTGCTGAATCGTCCAAGATGCCGACCTTGCACGAAGTGTGCACGTCCGGGGCCACAGAGTTGCGCCAGCTATACGCAGCATCGGCGTCGGCCAAAATCTGGGCCGTGGCGTCGCAACAATTGCACAAGGTAATAAGATAGATCTACCACTTCGTAGATACCCTGGCTAACCACTGGCTGGGGGCTCTTAGCCGACGCCGCCCACGTTGCTGCCAGAATACGTCGAGCCCGGCAAGACCATGTATGTGTACCGGGATCGGGAGTTCTGGACGTCGGGGTTCTTCCCAGGCAGCCTGTATGTACTGTTGGAGCGGAAGCGAAAGTACGGCCATCTCATCCGTCGGCCGACGGCGATCCCAGACAGCATCCCCGAGCAGCCGCTGAGCTTCGCCTGCCTGTGGTGGACCGAAAGCCTGCACCAGAATGCGCGACTCACGGGCACGCACGACCTCGGCTTCATGATCATGCCATGGGCGCGGCGCGCGTGGGAGCTCAACGGCGATCGGCGCGCGTTGGACACGATCACGGCGGCGGCCCGCAGCTTGTCCCATCGATATGATCCTAACATCGGAGCGGCCGGGGCGATCCGGTCGTGGGACGTCTGCACGACGCAAGTGTACAACTTTTCGGACCCGAGCCAAGAGTTTCTGGTCATCATCGATAACATGATGAATCTCGACCTCCTGTTTTATGCGGCGGCCCAGACGGGGGACCAGACCTTGCACGACCGCGCCGTGGCGCACGCGCGGACCACGCGAAAAGCACATGTACGGGCGGACGGCTCGACGACGCACCTCGTCGTGTTTGACCCGGCCACGGGTGACGTGCGCTCCCGCCTCACCAACCAGGGGTATGCCCACGACTCGTGCTGGGCGCGCGGCCAGGCGTGGGCGATGGCGGGCTTCGCCGAGACGTACCACTGGACGCGCGACGCGTCCTTCTTGGCGACCGCGTGCCAGTGCGCCGACTACTTTCTCGCGCGCGTGGTCCAGGCGTCGGGACACAGCGGCGGCTGGAGCGTCCCCTGGGATTTCGATGCGGCCGCGCGGAGCGGCCACCCAGTGCAGCCGCCCGACACGAGCGCCGCCATGGTGGCTGCGTACGCTTTACTGCTGCTGCACCAGGCACGCACGGCTCTGGGAGAGCCCTCGGACGACTACTTGGTGGCCGCGCTGCGGCTGACGGGCATGGTCTGCCGCGACCATCTGGACACGCCGGCGCGGTTTGTCGAGCGCACCGCGACCCTCTCGACCGTAGAGCAGGGGGACGTGCAGCATGTGGTGGGCCTGGATGTTGACGTGGGCACAGGCGGCGATGCCATTCTCAAGGGGGCCACCATCAACAATTTCGAAGGTGCGCCCCGGCGCTGGGCCGACCACGCGCTGGTGTATGCCGACTACTTCTTCCTGCTGGTGGGGAACAAGCTGCTGGAGATGGGGCTCGGATATCGGTTCGCCGGGGCGGACCTCCCATCAAACAAGAGCAATGGTGTCACGCATGGCTTCTAGTGAAAGAGAGCATGGAACCGTTGGGCAAGGAATAGACAAGGGAGTGCGAGCCAAATACAGTCTGTAATTCGATATGGTACATAGATATATCCCATCTACCCGTTATGACTACGGCTTCTCGGTTGGGTGCGAATAGATGCTCACGCGCTGGTCCGGCAGGAACGAATAGTCCAGGAGCGAGTTCAGGTCTTGCAAGACGGCCTCGTCGGTGGACATCGTAGCCGGGTAGTGCACGCCATGCACTGCGTCTTCGCCGAGCACGGCAGATTGGACGCCGGCGGTGCTCTGGAAGGCCAGGGGCAGCGGAGGAAAGGCCAACGACATGATGTCCGGCGAGTCGCCAAAGGGAACGACACTGGACGGGGAGATGTACGGCATGCTGGTGGGCGTCTGGGCCACTTCGTCTTCCGAGTAGGCTGTCTGTCGAATGTCGAGGGAGGCGCCGATCTGCTTCGCATGCATCAGGCGCGAGGCAAACTTGGCGGCGAGGTTTTCCTGCGGTGGGGAGGCGGATGTGTCGGTTCCGGACAGGATGCCGTTCCAGCGGCGCGAGACCTCCCAGAGGCTGCTAATCATGGAGTCGAACTCGAGGGGCAAGGATGCATCTTTGTAGTAGGACGCGTGGGCCAGGACCATGCGGCCACAAATAAACAGGCAGAAGGCAAACTGGGGGTTGGTCAGGCAGTCGGTCTCGCGCAGAAAGTTGTCGGCGATGATGGCGACCTCGGTGGCAGCCATCAGACAGGTCTCGAGGCTCGTGGCGGAGGGCAGGCGGACGGGCGTAGGGATGGCCTGCCACTCGGCGGACGGGTAGGCAATGCCCTGGTGCAGCAGCACGACGGCGGTGTTGTGGGTGATGTGCGCGAGGATTAGGTTGGGGTCGAGATTGTTGTCGGCGTTGCGGGAGTTGGCGTCGCGCCAGCGCGGCGGCAAGAACAGCTTCCAGCGGCACAGCCGCAGATCCAGCTGCTTGAAGCGCATGAGCCACATCTGCACGTCGTCGATGGCGTGCTGCAGGAAAAATGACGTGACGAGGCTCAGGCTCTCGGTGGCCTCGATGCAGTAGGCCAGCCCGCCGAGCGACGCCTGGTCGTCCGATTCGGACAGCGTACTGGGAAATCCGCTGGACGTGGTGCCGGCCTGGTCGGAGACGCCGAAATATGGCGTCAACACTTCGATGCGCCCCTGCTCCCAGAGGGACCCCTCACACGGCAGCCGCCGCTTCACGTCCACGCTGGTCAACGACAGGTTCCAGCCCGTGGCAATGCTGCAGAAGCGGTCCATCAGAAACACGCTCCAGAAGACGCGCCGGCGCTCCTCGAGCTCGAGCCAGTCACGCGCAGGCGGCAAAAACGCAATCCGCCGGATCAGCACCTTGGCTTTTGTCGTAGCCTGGGGCTGGTCTTCGTCCTCGACGCTTAATTGTAGCTGCTCCACGGTCCGGGTCATGCTGCCGATGATGGACTGGACGTGAGCAGACTGAAATGAGAAAGAAGAAGAAGAAGAAAGACGAAGAAGGAAAAGAAGAAGAAAGACGAAGAAGGAAAAGAAGAAGAAAGACGAAGAGGGAAAAGAAGAAGAAAGACGTACCCAGGCAGACGGGCTGCGGCCACTACTAATCTGAGTGTGTTAATCAGAGTTCGAATGCTCCAGCTCTTAGGGAACCTACCGTGTCGAACGCGCAGATGATGAGGGCTTGCAGGTTCTCGACCGAAAACGACTGCATGCTCTGCAGGATGACGGTCTCCCGGCATTTCTTGGCGAGGTCGGCTCGTGCGCTGGCGCTTGTCCCCAGACGCGCGTCGTCCGAGAACCGCACACACAACGAGGTGATGGCGTAAAAAATGTTGGTGAGCCGTTGGCGCTGCGACGGGTCGACCATCTTCTGGCGGAACTGGCGCACATGGAGCATGGGGATCCAAGGGTGCAGGCGGGCAAAATAAATGTCGACAAGAGACTCTAGCAGGTCGGCCGGCAGGTCGATGTCGACGTCTCCTGGGGCCTCCTTCGACGGGATGGCAGAGTGCGCCTCTGGCTCCCTGGCCTTGACAGATGTCTGCTCGTCGCGGACGCCTCGTTTCTGTCGCTTTGCGGGCAGCTCAGCGGCCTCCTGGTCGGTTCCCTGGTCTTCCTGGTCCTCCTGGTCTTCCTGGTCCTCTTGATCGGGAACATGGCCGGACAGCGACATGAGCGTGTTTCGGAGCCGCTCTGTGTGTGCCTGCATTGACTGGGTGCTGTCGGCCGGGTGGCCGCTACTCTTCGCACCACTGACCTCGTCCAGGCAGCGCGCCACCTGCTGCCACAGAACACCCTGCCCGAGAAACATGTGCTCGAGGGCCTCTTCGGATCATTAGCTTCTTCCAGGAGGACAAGGCCTGGCGCCGCTCACCGATTCGTCGGCTGAGGTGCTCAATGGCACCTGTCCGCATCCCGGGCTTCGATCGCTTGCCCTCGTAGATGCACTCAATGTCTGATCCGTGTCAGAGTCAGGTTCTGCGAAAACACAAGGGGGTGGCCTACTCTGTCGCTGGCAGTGCGAGCACGGCTGCAGGCGGGAGCATTTGGCCTTTTTGCGCCGGCAATGCTGGCATCTGTACAGGGTGAGTACGTCGAATGCCTCCTGGCACGCGTCGGAGAACGCGTCCTAACATCTGATCACGAGCTCTGTGACATACGCTGGGCCTTCTTCGTTTGGCGAATTGTCCGTCAGGCGGCGCTTTCGCATCGTCTCGCCGTCTCTGGCCTCGCCGAGGCTTTTTGAGAAATCGACCATTTTTGCAACAGATGCAAACGCACTGTCTCTGCGATGATGAAGAAAGCAGAAACGAGCTACTTTCTTGCAGACCCGTCAGGCTTCCCCATACTGCCCCATGCTTGGCGTAGTTGAGGAGAACGCGTGTAGTGTGACGCCCCGCGCCGTCGGGTAAATTTGAGGGGCTACGAATACGACTGTGGCATATTGGCCAGTAGAGCCCACCAGCGAGTCTTCCTCTTTCACTCCACAGTTAAGTTCCGACGGTGGAGCATCGCACTCACGAAGAGAGTGCGGGGAAACAGACACAGACTCATCTTATTTCGGCCACCGGAGCAAGTTTCGGAGCACTCCGAGTAGAAAACGACCCACCCATACTACCCTGTGGTTGGTTCGAGCTACTCGTAGTTCACTGGTTCAAGCTGGTTCTCTCTTTGGTGTGTCCCCATGGCAGTCCGATACAGCGTATAGTACGAATATGTGGCACCTCCCCCCTTTGAAAGTACATCATGCAGCCTTGGATGAGTGGACAAGCTTTTATGCGGAGAAGCCATAGCGCGCCTAGCTGCCCACAGCTCTCATCACAGCCCACTATGTCCGGTACGATGGTCTGTCGAGATTGCGGCTCCCCTGAAATTCGAAAGTTACGTAGGTGATGTCTACCATTCACGTTCGATGTTAGCCCCGCGACCATAATCTGCGGCCGCATGGAGCCCAACCAAGAACGGCGGAATGAATGCCACCAATAGGTGAGACCACCCTTACTCATTTGGGGGGGTTTGAGGGGGGCCCTCGGCGGTAGCGCGACCGACTGGAGTCCAGTGTTCGGCGAACAGGGAAGCGGGAAATTCACAATTAAATAAAATTAAATAAAAAATACAAACGAGCAGAAAAAAAGGAAGAAACGGGGTGAGAATGCGCTGGGAGAAGAGAAAGTGTAGAGATGAAAAGTCTAATATGGCATCACGGACACCTGGTAGGTCTGCCTTGTTCATACGATACATGCTGTCAGTATCATAGTCATAGGAGTAGATTTCGATGCCGAAAATGTGACAGGTTGCAATTGCAGACCAACGGAATGGCTTTTTCCATCTCCAAGTTCAAGTGCTTCTCTTTGTACGCATCCATGACCAAACGTCCTCTCGCAGTGAGGCAGCGGCGTGATGGCGCAGGAGCAGACGCGATCGCTCACACATCCGCATGGACAGCCACTGCGCCATTGCTCTTCGTCTCCTGCAGGCCGGCCAAGTCCTGCTGCTCCTTGTGCTGCTTGTGGATGGCCTGGGTGCCAGAGACCCGCTCGTCGCCGTCGAAAATCTCGCCAATCTCCTCGAGGCCCTTGCCCTTGGTCTCAGGCAGCATCCACCACGCATAGGCACACTCGGCAGCCAAGATGGCCACCGCAAAAATGTAGTACCGCCAGCCAATGTTGTCCATGGCGATGGGGTTAACATAGCCGTTGTAGAGGCTCGCGGAGTAGCCGCAGAACTGGAACAGCATGGCCGTCTTGGAGCGCAGCGAAAACAGCGAGATCTCCACGACATAGGGCACCGAGGCCGTGGCGAGCGGCTGGTAGCCCACCTGGAACAAAAAGATCATGGCCACCACGGCAATGGCCAGGGGCTTGTCCTGGAAGTCGCGCTCCTGGTTGATGGCCGAACAGATGGTCCAAATCACAAACACCACCAGCATCACCGTGATGCCAAACGTGATCAGGCCCCGTCGGCCGACGCGGTCAATGAGGCATGCGAAGAACACCGAGCAGCCAAACTGCCAGATGGACACAACGGCGTTGATAAGCAGCTGCGTCTCCGAGTTCGTGATGCCGATGCTGTTGAGGATCTTGGTCAGGTAGTAGCCGGTCAGGCCGAGGCCCGAGATCTGTACGGCATACCCAATAAACAGCAGGATGGACAGGCGCTTGCGCGTGCCCGGCGTGCGAATAAACTCCATCCAGTGCGTGGCCTTTTGGATTTTCTCTTCGGCGAGCGTGGCCTGGATCTCCAAGAGCTCAAAGCGGATGAGGCGTGAGTTGGCCGCGTTAGCGTCGCTGCTGCCGCTCAAACCACCGGCGTGGTACTGGGTGAGCATGGCCATCGCTTCTTCCGAGCGGTCCTGGAAGACGAGCCAGCGCGGCGACTCGGGCACAAAAAGACTGAGGATGCACTGCAGGAGGGCGGGCGCGCATTGCAGCAGGCTCGGCAAGCGCCAGCTCCAGGTCGAGTTCATCTTGAACGTGCCAAAGGTGGTCCAGGCGGCGACCAAGTAGCCCTGGTACAACGTTAGCTGGTCGTCAAGGCACTGTCCTTTCTCGTACATACCACTGTCCACTGCGTCATGTACAACGACACAATCTTGCCGCGGTGCGTCGGGTGCGCACACTCGGTCATGAGCTGCGGCGCGGCCACCGCGACGATGCCGGTGCCGAAGCCGATGATAAAACGGCCCGCGAAAAACATGCCGAACGTCTGGGCGGCGCCCTGCAGGGCCGACCCGAGAATCACCAGAAAAGTGCCGATGGTGATGGGACGGCGGCGGCCGAGTTTCTCGCACAGCTGCGACGACACGAAGAGAGACCCAATGACGCCGAAGTTAATGGCGTTCACCAGCTGGCCCAGCTTCTCGCCCTGCGGGTTGTGGAAAGAGGACACCCACGAGGGCAGCGACTGCATGCCGTTGATCATGCTGCCGTCAAACCCGCAAGTGAACTGGGCCAAGAAGGCGCTGAGCAGCAGCAAGTTCAGCTTCAACAAGTGCGGGTACTGGAACCACCATTTCTCCAACTTAGGCGTCACGTCCGCGAGCGTCAGGCCGTCGAACTCGTCGAGCTCCGTCAAGTTGCGGTCGAGGCGTTTTTCGTCTACCGCCATCTTGTCGGGAGGGGTGTTGCGCGTTGAGAGAGTCAAGGCCGTGAAGTTTTTATTAGAGGATACCCACGATAGCTTTGCTTGCTGCCTTTCTCACACGCCTCCCGAATGGCTCGACCTAGAAGGCGAGCTTATATACAGGTGGTAACCATCATAGCACGACGACGAGATAAACGACGAGGTTCCTGTTCGCAGTCCCCAGGATTCTCCGCGTTGTCTTCGAGCGCGTAAAGTGTGGGGAGGCAGGTTTTGCGGTCAGGCGGCACTCGGGCAAGGTACCGGACTGCACTCCGCTGTAGTGACTTGCGGGGTTTTCCGGGGTCGCTCACTACTTCCCCGCTTAACTGGGAAACGGTCCGTGATTCTCCTTGTCCGGCCCTGGTCTGGCTACACAATCGCTACTGGTCCCACCATTAGGATCTCAATACGGCTTTGTCGTATCACGGAAACCGGGACATGTCCAGGAAAGCACCACAGTCCCACAGAAGATGCCTACTGGTTGGTCCAAGAAGGCAGCATTCGAACGCCACAATGTGCTGGAGGTAGAATGTAAAGTCGGAAACAGGAATCGATCAAAATGAAGTCGCCGTAGAATTCAGACACGGAGTCTCAAAGACCCGCGAACACGGCACTTCAGACTTTAGATAATACCACCGACCCGGCGTCCGAGTCCTACCTGCATTTCCGTATATAACACGACCAGCGGCGTCGGAAAAAATCACGGACCGAACCCCGCCCACAGCGGCCACATAACCACTACGGACCGGACGACGACCACTCTGGAAATACCTTGCATGAGTATATACAGGTGATGGAGACCCTGCACCACCGCCTAGGGGATCTGGGCCCGGCGATCGAGGCGCTCATGAAGCTCGGCGGCACCCCCGGGTTGAGTCTGTCCGTGGTCACAAAGGCCACACAAGACCGACCAGCCGTCTACCACGCCAACTACGGCTTCCGCGACCGCGAACACCAGCTTCCCGTCACTGATCAGACCCTGTTCCCGGCCGCTTCACTAGCAAAGGCAGTGTCCGCTGCCGCTCTCGGTATTCTGGTGGCCGAGGGGGCCGCTGCCTGGGACACCCTCGCCAAGGATGCAGCGCCCTCGTTTCAGTCTCAGGACGCGGTGCTGCAGAATGAAACTACCTTGTCCGATCTCCTCAGCCACCGCAGCGGCATGTCGTCGTGCGGGCATCTCGTGGGCGGCTGCGAAGCCAACATCCTGATCCGACGTAAAGACGTGATGCCCGTGGTCAACAGCCAGGTCCTCCTCCCCGCGCGCCGTGGCGCCTTTTCCTACAACAGCACAGCCTACGATCTCGTCGGCGAGGCCAGCGAGCACCTTTGCGGCGGCGTGTCGGTGGATGAATTCTGCCGCACGCGTATTTTCGAGGCGCTCGGAATGCCACGCTCCTTTATGAAGCCGCCCCCCTCTGCGGCTACGGACAACGTCGCCGCCTGCTACAACGCCTTAGACGACGGCCGGCCAGTGCGCGTCCCCGGCCCGAAACTGGGCGAAGAGGGCATCGGCGCCGCGTCGGGGGGGCTGTGGTCCTGCGCGGCAGATCTGACCAAGCTATACAGCGCCTTTCTGCGCAGCTATCAGCACGAGGTAGCCACGGGCCAGACGGCCTCGGACGGCTCGCCCCTGAAGCATGTCGCCCACATGATGTCGGCCCAGGTCTCCATGGCCGCCGCGTCCCCGTCATCGCAAAACGAGCTCTCCTACGGCATGGGCTGGGTGCGTGTGCAGCTGCCTAGCACGCTCGGGCACATTGGCCTCAACGGGCGCTTGATGCCGCAGGACATGCCGGTCGTCGGAAAGGGCGTCCCCGGCCAGCTCGTCCTCTACCACCAGGGGACGCTCCCAGGCACCCTAGCGACGGTGATGCTACTACCAGACAGCGACAGCCTCATCGTGGTGCTGAGCAATTCTCTGGCACTGACCGACGTCCCTGACTGGGTCGCGCAGATGGTCCTCCAAGAGATCCTAGGCGTGCCGGAAGCCGAGCGCATCGATGTCCACAAGTACGCCCAGGCTGCCGTGGCCATCAACCTAGAGTGGTATCCGCGCGTAGTGCAGGGCCTGGAGGACGCGAGGCCTAGCACAATAAAGGCGCAGAAGAGCCCCGAGGCCTACACAGGAACCTATGTGGACAACAGTGGTATCTTCCGGAACGTGGTCCGCCTCGAAGACAACGGTGCCCTCTCTTGGTCGTTCCAGGGATGGCAGTCGGAGACGTTTGCCCTCACGCACTACGACGGCGACACCTTTACCTGGCTGCCGACGTCGCGCAACGAACTGTCACGGCGGGGGCGCTGGGTGCTCGGCGACGATAGCGACCCATCGCACTGGAAAGTGATGTTTGGAGAGGACGAGGGAGGGAACATTGTGACCATGGCATGGCAGCATGATCCGGCTCTCTCTCCTATCGTGTATCATAGACATTCTAAAGGTCAATAAAGTGTCGATGAATTCATACCATCGCTGGCGCACGGGTCCGTTATCCTGATACGCCCACCGTGGCACATTTGTTTATATCATTTCTATTTAGCTGTCCATCTGCTTTCACTAATCCATCTTCGCCAACTCGACTTTGATTAAAATTACCTCCTCTTCTTTATCCGTACACTAACCACAAAACACTAGTTTGAAGTATTAAGAAACTTGTCGTAGTCCTTACATCTAGATTACAGTCACCTCTAATAATGCTCATTCCAATTTCCAGTTCCGTTCTGGCCGATCTGGCCACCACCCCAGATTGTGCGGCTGTCATCGTTATGAAATGCTCCCTTCCCAGGATAGGACCAGATCAAATCTCCCCAACTCGGATGGTCATCAAAGCTATCGCCAGTCACTGTGTCTGTTAGCAACAAAATCGAAGGCGAAAGAGAAGATGATGAGCACGTACCATGGCCTTCGCCGCCATTGGAGTCGATGGCAAGCTTCATCTTGGAGAGCCAAGGCGCATCCATGCCCCTCTTGACGACGTACTGATAATAAAGGATCTAGAAATGGCAATAGTACATCAGCATTCTCATTCGGGCAGTAAAATGGGAGTCGCTCTTCAGAAAACATACATCCCAGACAGCAGGACTATTTGTGTAGCCACGACCAATAGGAGATGGAGCGGACCACGGCCCATTGACGAGAATGGCTTCGCAGCGGTAAAACGTGCGGTCGTAGGGAACGTCGTAGCCAAGATTGTACTTGGCTGTATACTCGGCCGCCTTGAGAAGCAAGCTGTTTCCGAAGGAGTAGACATCCGTGCCCTGTGATTGGATGACACGGGCAGCCTCAGCAGCCCACCCGAGACCACCAATGGTGTGAGCCTGGTCTCGGCCAGTCTCAGAACTCTGACCTGTGGCCGGATCGTAGTTGCCGTAGATACCTGCACACTTATCACTTTGCCAGGCATTCAACGCGTAGTTGTACTGTCAGTTAGAAAATATGCTTGCATTCAAAAGAGAAAAAATAAAAGAGAAAAAGAGAAGAAGAGAAAGAGAAAGAACGGAGGGACAGCAGGGACCTACCATCTGCACATCGTCCAGGTAGACGGCAAACGACAACAAAGCCTTGATACTGACCATGCCGTAGTTGGCCTGACCAAGAATAATAGACTGACGAGCAAAGAGCCAGTATAGCTGGTTCGAGAAGCCGGAGCCCCCGTACGAGTGGGCACCAGCCTCGGTCCAATTGCCCTCCCAGCGCATAATCTCAGCGGCATTGGCCAAAAGGTCGCCCTCGAGGCCGACGAGAAGGGACGTGTCTGTGCCAACAATGTCGGTCAGCGTGGTACCCCAGCCGTCAATAATCGTAGTGGCTCGGTCCCAGTGACTCTGGTTGCGCGTGATGTACCACATCAGGGCATTTTGGTACGCTGCACGAACGTCGTTGGAGAAGCTGCCGTAGTTGCTGCAGCTTCCGCGGCAGAGACTGGCATGCGGACCTTGCATCGTGTACTATTCGCAAAGTGAGAACGACGAAGAAGAAGAAGAAATAAATAATAAAATAATAAAAATAAAAAAACACCGGAAGTGACGTACCTCTGCTTGCGAATACGAGTCTTTGCTAAAGTTGGCAAAGGCCGTCTTCCATGGGTCCTTGCCATCCTGCACACCGACACGGATGCGTTCGAGATCGTCATGCGTGTGCCAGAGCCCAGGATGCACAAAATCCCCAGGCCGGTTTTTCTGACCTGTTGTTTGGGGCACAGTCACGATCGGCCCGTTGAGGACAGGAAGGCCATTGAGGCCGCCCGTGGCAAACACGGCGCTGGAAAACGCCAGAATCCTGAGGAGGAGCATCTTGGCAGAGGGGACACTAATCTGTGAAGTTCTAGTTGAAATCAATCAAAGGGACACCAGGTGCTTCGCCGGAATAGGTTTATATACAACCCGACAACGAATGGCTGCTCACGATGGTTTTGGGGTAACCCCATAAATTGGCGGAGACTCCATATAACCCCATATCTCATATCTGCAGATGCGGGGTCGCGTATGCAAGTATGTCAATTTGCAGGGAGAGGAGAGATGAAAAGGGGCGGGCCATGTATCGGAGGACCATCCGTTGCCTGCCTCCATATCCGCCGGAGTTTTGATGGTGATCAGAACAGTGGCCATGGTCGTAAGAAGTCTAAGCTTAAAAGTGAGCTTAGAACCAAGCCTGAGCCCGGACCTGGACCTCGGCGTGGTCTAGCGTCAGGGGTTTAGTTTGCTCCAGGCAGACGGGTAAAATCCGACGGGCAAAATCTGACGGGGAAAATCAGACGTGTTCCCTGCATATGCACAGCCATCGGACCGTTCGATCATGGATTCGGCCTCTGTGGTCATATGGTGATATTCGCATCATGTGTGGCTGAGAAGGGCTCTTGTGACTACCGAGAGGGGTGACTGCAAAGACAACTAACAAGGCTAAAGCGCGTGGCTTATTTGAACGCGAGGTAATCTGCCGGTTGTCTGCTCCGGTCCTTTGTCCGTAATATCTGGCCGTCACCAAGGTGTCCGAAACATGCCCCGGTTCTTTTCGCAGTTGAACGACGGGTCGACCGGCCACGCCATCTGCTCAAGGAGATTTGCGTCCCCACATCGCATGGTACTTCCCCGAAATGGCATTCTGGGGTATGCGGGGGAGATGCCGGTTCAACTCCTGTGTTCTGTTCCGTGGTCCGTATGCCAGCCAGTGAGTTTGCTTGTTCCCTTTCTCTGATTCGTCGGTGCTGTTCTTCCATAAGTATTCATGGGAGAGAATATGCTGCTTCTTCTTCGGTTTTTCTCGTCCGTTTCTTTGCTCATTATCCTCTCCATACTATTCTCGTCAACATGATGATCTGGCCTCCTCTTGTGACCCTGGCCTTGGCCAGTGGTATCTCGGCAACGACAGCCTCTCCCAACTCGATCATCACCTACCCCATCCCTGAAGGCATCACTAACCGAACGACCTTCGGTACACGCGTTGCATCAGCTGGTACGGGTCACTGGGAAACCGTTGGGGCGTATTCGGCCGTGGTGGCAGAGTCGAACGTTTCAACAGGCAATTCCATCTACCATGACACATCTGTGGCGTACTTTGACTTCGAAGCCGGCACGGCTGTTGATGTCGAAATTACGTACCAAGGGACCGATCGCGTGCACAACGTCCAAGTGAGGCCCTATTCGCTGGGTATCGATCCTCAAGTCAGCGGCCAGAAAATCCGGTTCCGCTTGACGGAACCCAAGAATTTGGTCGTCCAAGTCAACGGAGACATCTGGGACTGCCTGCACCTGTTTTCCAACACGATCGACACCAACATTCCCTCCGCCAACGATTCCAGTGTCATCTACTTTGGCCCGGGCGTGCACAGTGTGTCTAGTGGCCTTACCAATGTGGCATCCGGCCAGACAGTCTACGTGGCTGGCGGTGCGGTTGTGACGTCTCGATTCGCGTTCCAGAACGTGTCCGATGCCGCGATCCGCGGTCGAGGCATCATCTACAAACCAAACGGCGGCGCCATTCTCGTGGAATCGTCGTCCGACATCACGGTATCCGACGTCATCATTCTCAACCCCAACGGCTTTACGCTGACGGGTGGCATGGCGACCGGTCTGACGATACGCAACATCCGCTCCTTCAGCCATGTCGGATGGGGCGACGGCCTTGATCTTTTCTGCTGTCGCGATGCTCTGATCGATCATGTCTTCATGCGCAACTCTGACGACTGCGTCGCCTTCTACCAGCACCGCTGGGAATACTACGGCAACTCAAGCAATATCACTATCCAAAACTCCGCTCTCTGGGCCGACGTGGCCCATCCTATCAACATTGGGACGCACGGAAACCCCGACAGCCCGGAGACCATGGATGGTGTCAACATCCTCAACATTGACGTTATGCGTCAGCACGAGAAGCAACAGTCGTACGAGGGCACGCTTGCTATTAATGTTGGTGATGAAAATCTGATCCAAAATGTGCTTGTGGATGGGTTCCGCGTCGAGGCCATTGATATCGGCCAGCTGGTCAACCTGCGTGTGATGTACAACACCGCATACAATGCTGCCCCGGGCCGAGGCATCCGCAACGTCATGATCCGGAACATGAGCTACAATGGCACATCGGCCTTTACTAGCATCTTTAGCGGATACGACGAAACACGCATGATTGAGGATGTGACGTTTGAGAATCTTATTGTCAACGGCATTCATATCTCTGATAGCATGGCCAAGCCATCCTGGTATATGACGACGGACTATATTCCAGCTTTTGTGAGCCCTTTTGTCCAAAACTTGACTTTTACCTAGATAATTATATAGTATATGGGCCAATACCCGTCCTGGTCGGCCAGCTCCTTTCCTATTCTGTTTCCCTTCTCTTCTCTCTTTATTTGTAACTCAATCTATCATCGATTAATATGATCGCAGCTTTAGACACTAATTCATTCTTATTTCCATGACAATTATGACCTTGTTTTCTTGTTTTATTATACTGCTGTCTGGCATCACGCGCCAGTCGTCGGTATGCCCATACGTAATATGTCCTCTCAATAGGTTTTTTTCCCTAGTATTTGGTCCGGCATTAACCGCACCTGAATTATAGCTCCTTGAGCTACTATTGAACGCGTGATTGATTGAGGGATTATCTAGCCACAATAATGTTGAACGCATTATTGATTGAGGGATTATCTAGCCACAAATAATACAGTGGCGGGTGACCTTTTTGTGCCCCTATCCCCTGCTAATTTCGGGGTATCTTTTACCCCCATTCCTGGTCCGTTGGCTAGGCCTAATCTGGCCGTCCGTTATCCTGCAGGATCCCTGGCTAACCACCGTTTTGACAAATAATGGAGTGGCGGGTGACCTTTTTGTGCCCCTATCCCCTACTTATTTCGGGGTATCTTTTACCCCCATTCCTAGTCCGTTGGCTAGGCCTAATCTGGCCGTCCGTTATCCTGCAGGATCCCTGGCTAACCACCGTCTCGACAGCTACGTCTTCTGCCTTCGCTCGTTGCTACTTAGCCTGCCTGCCGTGAAAGAGTGGGTCTTTTGAAGCTGGAAAATTGAACTCGGTAACCTACCGAAGCAACGTCAAGGGTGCCCTTGTAGTGAGCTGACCTCTTGTTTACTTGGCATTTTGTCTTCTTACCCTCGACTTTCCTTTCTTCTACTTTTTCCTCACCTTTAGCCGGTGTTTCTACAGCAAGTTAGGGATGGAGACAGATCTAGGCAATGTAATGTCATTGGCTCTAATTAGTCATAATAAGCTATTGTTTGCTTGAGATTGAAGCAGTGATTAAATCAAAATGTGAAGCACCGAGTCCTCCTTTCTGCTTCTCTCGTTCTCTTTCATGACTATAGAAGATGGAGAATCTGCCTTGCCCTCAAAGTTTTGCAGCGTTCAGCTGTTAACGCCTTAAGACCTTGGAGTATAAATAGTTTGGCGGCGAAGATTTTACAACTTCCTTTAATGTAACGACATAACGTATGGCATCCCTTCTACATAACCTTTATTACGTTTTGTAATGCCACAACGCGGCCTACGCCATATGTGGCGCAGGCCACCGACCGTATAACGGCTATATAAGCCGTACCTGCCTTCACTTTCCATAGTATTTCTAGACAACTTAATTAGCAATCTAACCGTTTATCATTTGCACACATAATCTTGAGTCTGCTTCACCGCATTCCATTCCATGACCGTTATGCCCACGCGTTGCCTTTCTATACCGCTGCACAGTTTAAATTGACGGTGGCGCTATCATACGCAATACTTATACTTGAGTCCGCCTTGCTGTTTTAGATTTCCCATAATTCACGCAAGGTTTCGGTATAATGTGTGCTCTCTTACATAGCGCAGCTATCTCATACTGGCAGTATATCAGAGGGGGTAAGGGAGACATTATGTAATCAGCTCATATATAGGTAGGGAGAACATCTCCCAGACCCGTGTCATATCGAGGATACGCGGGACGGATTAACCCATAACCCCGTAATAGAGTCTACCATATAAAGAAGCAGCAACCGCAGTACTAAATATTTGTGAATCTTCTTTGCTACTCTTTTACTTTCATCATAATGAGAACAATATGGACAAACAACCCGCAGAATCACCACGTCCGCTTTTTATATACGGCACACTGTGTGCGAAACCCTTGTTGGCGTGGGCCATCACGGGCAGCGCAGAAAATGTCGACCAGATCTCCCCTCTCCTACATCGAGCGAAGGTGATTGGATACAAACGCGTCGCTGTCCGCTACTGTGACTATCCAACCGTGATCAAGGACGATGGGTCTGCCGTGGATGGCTTTGTGGTCGAGCTGAAAACCACGTCGCAGCGTCGCAAGCTAGATGATTTTGAAGGCGAAACATACAAGTCGGTGCCGGTGACCGCTTATCTGGAAAGGACCGAGCAGACGACGACCCAAGCTTAAAGCGACAACAAAGACAACTACAGCAACGCAACGCAGAGCATTGTTTACGCCGACATGTACCTGTGGGATGGAGATCTGGAAAAGCTGGCAACCGAGCCATGGGATCTCGATACATTTATACGGACTCGCCTAGACAACTGGATTGACCTGTTCGATGGCATGGAATTAGTGGGAGACAACGAGATCTGAAGGGTCCTACAATGTAAGATTATACTCCTGCCTCTGTTTTTCATGCTGTTTGTATTTTAGAAAATGGGGTTTTCCCATTCGTCCATTGCCTCTACGGCTAACCCACACCCTCTAGCGATGCCTTGCACTGCCTAGGTATGCGCTCCGACATAGCCGAGGAAGTCCTTCACACTGCATCCATCTGCCATAAGCCTGTCAAATGGGGCGCGAATCGCGAACCTGACAATCTTTAGCACAGTTTGTGCCCATTTTATGATCCGTTCTGGATCCGATGTTCCTTGGTGCTGCCTGAACTCGACCGTCCCATGCTTGATGAGCGAGGTGAAACTCACCTTTGCCATGACTGTTAGTCTCTGATTAGCGGTTTTAATTGCGAAGAAACAAAATGACTACTTCAAAAATCACGAATCACCATACCCATCGTATTCACTTTCGCCCTGGTTGTGGTTAATAGAACAGACGTGTTTCATAGTGTCAGCTTCTATATTCATGGCGTAGATCTGAAAGGGATGCGAAGGTTTCAGCAAATCGTTGTGCCGATTTGACAGGATGTTGTCGTTGTCCGAGCGACGGTGGGCGGGATGCTATTCGTCCATTGCGTCTAACATAGGTTTTATGTTAGAAATTGTGTACCATGGCAAACCGGGTTAAAAAAAACAAAGACACAGAAAACAAACCTTCAAAACGGAAACAGAAAATGGCCAGTTTTTTCACCTCTTCAAGTGTGAATCTGGCGGCAGGGTACCCGGGCCCAATATGGATGTGAAGACCCGTACTTCGATTTGCTTTCCAATTGACTACTTTGCCAATAGCCGTTATCCCACGGTTCAGTTCATCTCTCCACGCATTGACATCTGTGTCGTAAAATATGGGTGTGATAAGCTCAAACCCAAAACGGTTCCGAAAAGCAGCATTTTCATCCGTCTCAGAGCTCGATGTCACTTCAGATATTGTAGTATCACTAACCACGTTCCAGACCGTATAGTTAGGGCTAGTGCCACGCGTGGTGGAAGGCGTGTAGACGCGGGCACTGATATTTTCCTCGATGAGTGCATCACGAATAAGTGCTAGCTGCTTTTCAGTGCGAGAAGGGACGCTCTCGGGCGAATGTCGTCGAGATAAAGCAACACTTCACTTCGATTTTGACGGAAAAAGCGAGATAGTGTCAAGCTCAGGGTCGCGGCAGAAAATGAAGCCCCGGGTGCTAGAGTATGGCAAGATTTGCGAGATGTTGGATCAATACACAATTTGGGCTGAAGAGCATCTGTTGAAATGAAGCGCTAAAGAGCCCGGCCGCCCACCAACGAATTCGTGTTGGGGAGCAGCCTCGATGCGATTGCCGTATGTGCAGCCGGGCGAAGACGCCGATCGTAGCTAATGGTGCGAAGGCTTTAGGTTTCGGAGGCAGAAAATAAGCACAGAACCACTCCCATGACTTGGACTACATCTGAAGGTCGCCAGAAAAAGGAGAAATAGAGCTTGAGGATCCGCATCGGTAAGAGCTGCCATAATGGTTTAGGCCAGGACTGAAAGACCATGTCATCGCCTGTTCTGCTGCAAAGGAGTTGGCAAGCCAAAGAGGACTCGGGTTCGGGGTAATAATAATCAAGTGAGCAAGTTTTTTTCGACGGCGCCTGGTATTTGGGGATAGTGCTCCATTGAAATGCTGCGCAATATCGGCGTCTGCTGTCGGGGTTTCTCAAGTCTTTGTTTGGCGATACAGAGAACAACAGTGCAGCTTGGTAAACTCGTTCACTAATCCAGAGTGGTAGAGTTGCTAGCGAAGTTATTTAACGTGCTATGATCCCTGTCGTTTTCCTTTGCTTTAGCACGTTCCCCAGCCAGGAGCCATGCCAGTTTGGACAAGCCCATGTTTCAGGGCAACGACAGTTACATAGGCAGGTAGGTAGTCCATTGGGCTGACGGACCGCAGTGGAGCTACGAGTACTCGTATCTAGAGCACTGACAGAAAGGACAATTTGTGCATATTGGGGCATCCTTCGTATGACGCACAGTAACACCTATCGCCGAATCAGCGAGCAGTGTCAGAGTCAGGCATGTTTGTTATTAAGACAAACGCCGTTAAATCCTGCAGTCCTGGCAGCGGCACTATTACGTGCTGCCCGTCGCTGACATATCTTATCTCCTACTCCCGTGTGATGTTGGATCACAAGCAATTCACAGCCTCAGATGGTGCTCCCGTGTTAGGGCCTGACTCAAATACATATATGTAGGCTTGGCGACTTGCCCACTCAAATAACATAAAATGCCCTATCTGCACCCTTCTTTATCTCTTGTTTGAGACCAAAATGAATTTGCTTGCGACTCTATTGCGCCTTCGATCCTGCTGATAATTGCTGTGGTGGATTTCTAATCAGAGCATGTTTATAAGCAGTGCGAGTGGATCAGCTCGACGGATTATTTCATCACAACTGAAGCCAAGTCCCCATTCCCGTTGAGCCGTTGCGAGCCATTCAGCTCTCGGGGTTTGCTTATCGACATATATGGGCAGCAATTGGGTGCTAATTGACTATATAACTTGGCCTGCATTGACAATAACGGCTCCTCAATCTCGCCTACAGTCATCAGCAAACCATTGACCGCTAATTGAGCTCTATTGCCACACCCAGAATGGCGAGACGGCGTTCAGAGAGAGCGAGCGGCGAGGGTGATGGTGATGGTGAGCAGCAGATATTCTCCCTTTATCGAAGCACACAACTAATGCTGGCAAAAGTTGAGAAAAGTCTCACAGATCTCGATTTGCCCGATACGACAGGCGATGACCGCGTCGATTCCGGCGAAACAACCGAAACGCCAGGTCATGATGCGAGCTCTGTAGCCGAGACAGACGATGGAACATGGGGAGAGCAGCAAACAGGCGGTCCGGTCAGCCAACGCGCGGCCATGTCAGACTTTGATGACCTTCACCGCGAACTCACCCGCCTCAGCCTTGCACGATCACGCTCTCAGGCTGGCAGACCTGCCTCGCGAAGACACGACCAACATCACAAGTCCGAGACGGCTGGAGATAGCACGAACGATGATTTTGACGAAGGGGAGTTCCAACTCGAAACCTTTATGCGGGGGGGCCACCTCGAAATCCGAACTGAGTCCGGGGAATCGGCAAAGAAGCTCGGTGTTGTGTTCAAGAATTTGACCGTGAAAGGCGTCGATAGCGGAGCTAGTTTCGTCCGGACACTGCCTGACGCCATCGTCGGCACTTTTGGCCCAGATCTTTTGCGAATTCTGTCGCGCTGGATCCCCGCCCTGCGATTCAACAAGCCGCTTCAACTGCGCGACATCATCCGAGATTTTACTGGCGTCGTCAAGCACAGAGAGATGATGCTGGTCCTTGGACGTCCAGGGAGTGGTTGCAGCACCTTTTTGAAAGTCATGGCTAACAACCGAGGCGCATATGCCTCTGTGGTCGGCGACGTTGTCTACAGTGGCATTTCGGCCGAGGACATTGACAAGAGCTACCGTGGCGAGGTGATCTACAACGAAGAGAACGACCAGCATCTACCGTCCCTTACAGTTTGGCAAACACTCAAGTTCTCGCTTCTCAACAAGACTAAGAAGGCTGTGCGCGGTGATATCGAGTTGATTATCGACGCTTTGCTAAAGATGTTCGCCATCTCGCATACTCGAAACACGCTCGTCGGCAATGAATATGTTCGTGGTATCTCGGGAGGAGAGAGAAAGCGCGTCAGCATTGCGGAGGCACTCACAACAAAGAGCACTGTTGTCTGCTGGGACAACTCGACGCGTGGTCTCGATGCCTCCACTGCTCTGGACTTTGCCAAGTCTCTGCGCATCATGACCGACGTGACCGACAGAACCACGATCACCACTCTCTACCAGGCCGGCGAAGGAATCTACCAGCTCATGGACAAGGTACTTCTCATTGACGAGGGGCGGATGCTCTACCAGGGACCGGCCGACAAAGCCCGACAATACTTTGAGGATCTGGGATTTTATGCTGCACCTCGCCAGACTACTGCAGATTTTTTGACGTCGATATGTGACGTGACCTCCCGCCGATTCCGTGACGGGTTTGAAGACAGCTGCCCTAAGACGGCCGAGGATCTGGAAAAGGTATTCCGCAACAGCAAGCCCTACCAGGATCTACTGGCAGATGTTCAGAGTTTCGAGAACCATCTCCAGCAGACTGGCCATGGCGATGCTCTGGCATTCCAGAAGTCTGTCAAAGAGCACAAATCCCGCACG
Source organism: Graphilbum fragrans (assembly GCA_001513895.1). Taxonomy (NCBI): domain Eukaryota; kingdom Fungi; phylum Ascomycota; class Sordariomycetes; order Ophiostomatales; family Ophiostomataceae; genus Graphilbum; species Graphilbum fragrans. The sequence continues at coordinate 911,009 of LLKO01000012.1, forward strand.
GTACAGAAGCACTCCAACTACACTGTCAGCTTTTGGAAGCAAGTCATGGCCTGCACACGTCGCGAATTCTGGTTGATCTGGGGTGATAAGGCGTCTCTCTACACCAAGGCCTTCATTATCATCAGCAACGGCCTCGTCGTCGGCTCTCTCTTCTATAACAGCCCTAACTCCACTGATGGAGTCTTCGTTCGTTCCGGTACCGTGTTTTTTGCTATTCTGTTTGTCAGCTGGCTTCAGCTTGCCGAGCTTCCCAAGGCTGTGGCTGGACGGACCATTGTTGCCCGCCATAAGCAATACGCTTTCTATCGGCCCAGTGCTGTCACCATCGCCCGCCTGATTACCGACTTTCCCATGCTGTTTGTCCAGGATGTTTTTTTCGGCACCATCCTGTACTTCCTGGCTAATCTCGACGTCGAAGCCGGCAAGTTCTTTATCTATCTGCTCTTCATTTACATCACAACCATTTGCATCACTGCGTTGTATCGAATGATGGCAGCTCTGTCTCCGTCCATCAATGATGCCATTCGCTTCTCGGGTCTAGCATTGAACTTGCTGTTCATCTACACCGGATACGTCATTAGCAAGCCTATTCTGCTGTCGCAGAAGATTTGGTTTGGGTGGCTGTACCATGTCAATCCAGTAAGCGTCTCCTCCTTGGCCCTTATGCTATCCATATCAATGACTGACTGTTCCTAGTTGGGCTATTCTTTCGAGGGTGTCTTGGCCAATGAATTTTCTGGTCGACAGCTACAATGTGGTCCATCTCAGCTTGTCCCCCAAGGCTCCAATATCAACCCCCAGAACCAGGCATGTGCTATTGTGGGGGCTCATATTGGCAGCCGTGTTGTGTCAGGCAATGATTACCTGAAAGTCGGCTTTGATTACACCCGCTCGCACCTGTGGAGGAATTTTGGTGTCGTCATTGCGTTTGCCGCGCTGTATCTTGCCATCACCATTGTAGCCACGGAAAGCTTGTCCTTCGCTCATTCCGGGGGTGGTGCATTGGTATTCAAGCGGACGAAGAAGGCAATCAACACAAATACCCAGTGTGTTGCTGATGAAGAACGCGGGCCTAGCGCAGCTGTTCCGTCGCGAGAGCTCGTTGACCGCACCGCTACTCAAGATGAGGCCTTGGGAGATCTCACGAAGAGCGAACGCGTCTTCACATGGGAGAATGTGTCTTATACTGTGCCAACTGCCGACGGACCCAAGAAGCTTCTGGACAACGTCAGTGGCTATGTGAAGCCAGGGGTCATGGTCGCTCTCATGGGAGCCTCCGGGTCTGGAAAAACGACTCTCTTGAACACTTTGTCACAGCGCCAGACAGTTGGTGTTGTTAGCGGGGATATGCTTGTCGATGGTCGCCCACTTGGCGGCGACTTTCAGCGAAGCACCGGTTTTGTGGAACAAATGGACCTTCACGACGAGACTGCAACCATTCGCGAAGCTCTTGAGTTTTCAGCTCTCCTCCGCCAACGCCGAGATACTCCCCGCGAAGAGAAGTTGGCATATGTTGACAAGGTCATTGACCTTCTCGAGCTGAAAGAAGTCCAAGATGCCATTGTCACTTCGCTCGGTGTCGAGCAGAAAAAGCGGCTCACAATTGGTGTAGAGCTTGCTGCCAAGCCATCCCTCTTGTTGTTCCTCGATGAACCTACCAGTGGCCTCGACTCCCAGTCAGCCTTCTCGATTATCAGATTCCTCAAGAAGCTGTGCGCCGCTGGCCAAGCCATTATCTGCACCATCCACCAGCCGTCGTCTGATCTGATACAGGAGTTTGACAGGATTCTAGCCCTTAATCCTGGTGGGAACGTCTTTTATTTTGGCCCTGTTGGTGAGAACGGCAGTGCTGTCATCAAATACTTTGCCGATCGTGGTGTGGACTGCCCACCTGGTAAGAATGCGGCCGAGTTCATCCTCGAAACTGCCATCAAGGGCGGCCAGCGTGCTGATGGCAAACGGCTGGACTGGAATGCTGAATGGTGCAACTCGGCTGAACAAGCTGAGGTCATGCGGGAGATTGGGCGCATCAAGCAACAACGAAGCCAAGTTCCTCCGCCGCCTGCCGCGAACCAGAACGAATTTGCCGCTCCCGTGGCCGCACAAATTACCGAATTGACTAAGAGAATGTTTGTTCATCAGTGGCGGGATCCGTCTTACATCTACGGCAAGCTCTTCACCGCTGTCCTCGTCGGCATCTTCAACGGCTTCACCTTCTGGAAGCTGGGAGACACGATTGCTGATATGCAGAACCGCCTGTTCACGTGTTTCCTGATCATCCTGATTCCGCCAACTGTTCTCAATGCCGTGCTGCCCAAGTTCTACACGAATCTAGAGTTGTGGGAAGCTCGTGAGTATCCGTCTCGAATCTACGGTTGGGTTGCTTTCTGCACCGCAGAGATTCTTTCAGAAATCCCTGGGTCGCTCCTCAGCGGCGTCATTTACTACGTGCTCTGGTACTTTGCCACAGGGTTGCCGTATGACGCCTCCACGGCTGGCTATGTGTTCTTGATGACACTCTTGTTCTTCCTGTTCCAGTCAAGCTGGGGCCAATGGATTTGTGCCTTTGCCCCCAGCTTCAACGTCATCTCCAACATTCTTCCGTTCTTCCTGGTCATGTTCTCGCTCTTCAACGGCGTGGTCGTGCCTTATGAGCATTTCAATGTGTTCTGGAAGTATTGGGTAAGTTCTCTAATCGTAATCCATGAAACCATCAACATCTAACTTGTGTTGTGCAGCTGTACTGGGTGAATCCTGCTACTTATTGGATTGGGGGTGTGATGGCTGCCACCTTGCGCGATCAAAAGGTGTCGTGTAGCGAGCAAGAAGCGGCTTACTTCAACCCTCCGGACGGCCAGACTTGCTTGCAGTTTGCCGGCTCATTTGTGCAACAAGCGAGCCATGGCTACTTGACGAACCCCAACGACACCAGCAACTGCGGATACTGCGCATACTCCAACGGTGTGGAGTACCTGACTTCTCTTAACGTGGTACCCGATCAGAAGTGGCGTGACTTTGGTATCTTCCTCGTCTTTTGTTTCTCAAATTGGGCGTAAGTGAATCTCCATTCTCTCTTTATCGGGGATTTAAGGACCTGACCGACTCTAACTGTTGCTCCGTAGGCTGGTTTACTTTTTCATCTACACGGTTCGGGTCAAGGGGTGGAGTTTCGGTGTCAACACTTTATTTTCGTCGCTACGGAAGGGTGCTAAGGCTGCGACGAAACGTTTTAGACGGTAGAACGAACGGCGAGGCCAATTGTCGCCTCGATAAACTAAATGGATTAGAATAGAAAGTCCTGGGCCAGGTTCACCAAAGATGATGTGCAGATAGGCGCGGCACTCTTGTTTGTTTATGCGCTAGCGAGAGCCGTCGCTCGAAGAGTTTAATTTTCATTTGTTTTCTTCCTGTCTTATTTGGATTTATTTTTCCTTCTTAGATTTGTTGAAATCTAAACCCCATATAGATAGTTATATTTCGCCGGTCCCCTCCCCCCCACTATGAGTATATTGTCGGAGGTATCCTTCAGGGAATTACAAATTGCCGTTTCTTAACGATTATGTTGGGGTTTTCACGACCGACAGTAAAATTCGTATAAAACTGTCATAACGGGTAGGTAGTACATAGCTTAGCTCTAAGCAGGGCCGTGAAAAACGTTCATCTATTAATTTATGTGGGGTGGAGAATGTCTAGCGAATCCGGACACGTCACTAAAATACACGTGACACTTAGGATACACCAACCAATAATGTACGTCGCATCATATCTATATACAATATGTCACCAGGAACTTGCTATTGGAAAAACGATTGATGTACATTCCGCCGCTAGCAATAGCAAACACAAGTACAGCACACTCTGCATGTTTCTAATATCGTGTGCGGAAAATTGCCTTTTAATACACGCATATATCTTTTTATTCACAATTGCATTGATAAAATGTTCCCCCCAAGATCTAAATTTACGCCTATGTTCAGAGGTGCATTATCTCCATTCTCGGCAGCTGCAAGTTCGACCTCGCCAGTTTCTACATTTGCAGATGCCGAGGACTCGACGGTGATCTTCACTACAGTGAAGAAACTACTCGAAACTGTGAACAATATCACAGGTGACTTCCTGGTCGTTAAGAGTTAGTTCTCTTATGCTATTGTCTTTGCTGTTTTGATACTAAATCTCATTTAGATGTCCTGAGTGAAGATTTCATGGCTATTGAACAAGCGAGAGATGAGTCCAGACGGCGTTGGCGTCTACGCCGCTATTCTAGCTACTCCAAAACTCTGGCTATCACCGTTCCAACTGGCGTTCATGAACAACTCCATGGCACGTTATGGAGCAAGATTTTCTCGGAAATTGATAATCAGGGCCTGGAGGCGAGCTGGAGACTTCGGGGATCTACAACGTTTCGCGTCAGAAATCATCCAGGTGGTGACGGTGGTGAAGGAGACTCGACTGGTGGGCCATTGCCAAAGTCCCGCGATCCAGCAAGCTGGCCAACACTTGTTATCGAGGCTGGCGACTCAGAGTCCTTGACTGAACTCAGAAACGATATGCGGTGGTGGTTTGCCGCGTCGGAACATGAAGTAAAGATTGTTTTGCTTTGCAAGTTCAATCATGCCTCTCATTGCATTATCATAGAGAGATGGGAAGAAGTTCAACAACGTCATCGGCCAGGAGCGACATCAACCCGGGCGTCAACAAGTTCAACACTGGGACCCGAGCTGCAACAGACGATTACCATCACCCGAGATTCTTCGACGACACCGGTGACATACAGTGTGACTAGTGGTGCACTGGTACTAAGTTTCCGGCTGCTCTTTCTTAGAGAACCATTTCCAGGCGAAAGAGACATTGTGGTCAACATCTCTCAACTAAAGTCCTACGCCGGTGTGGTTTGGGACTATATCACACAATAGGGGGGCTGTTCCACCATCATGTCAGCTCGTTAATTGAGTCTCGTATTATTCTTGCGATAGAGGCAAAACGTACAAACCCAAAATTAAGCATCCGACACCTCGCAAAACAGTACGACATCCCGCGGACAACCCTGCAACATAGAATGGCTGGAAAGGCTTCAATGGCCACTACTCATAACGGACAATCGAATTTGACAAAGGCTGAAGAGGATGGGACTGACCAATATACATTAGAGCGGGTTTAAGAGAATTTTCGCCCCAGAATGCCGATGTGGAAGAAATGGCACATCTCTTGCTAGCTAAGTGCGATGCACGACGCGTTGATAAATGCTAGACTACTCGATTGATTACGCGACGACCAGAGCTCTGTACGCAGTACAAGAGATCCTAACGTGTTGAACGCGTGGCTTTATTTAGTTGCTACGATGCGCGCAGATTAGAGCAATCAAGACGGCGACTTCTACAACTTAATGAGACAGGACATCCAAGAGGAAGATGTAACGAGACTTTATTAGCAAGATAAGTCGACATTTGTGGACCATGTACATTATATATGGCGCCTAATTTGTATGATAGCGTATCTACTGGCAGCCTTTAGACCCTTGTAGTCTAAATTCTGCCAATGACGCCTAGAGATCCAGCCTCAATATATACTCAAAATAAACTGGGAAGATGTAACTACAGCTTCACAATACGGGAAAGAGTGATAACACGATATTGAAAGAGCAGATGCGGTTTTACACCCACACAAACGTATTACAACGTAGCTGATAGCAAATAAGACGGCCACGGCGGCAAAGGGAATGCCAGACCAGGCGTGTCCAAGGTGAAGGCCCAGCGGAATGTAATGGCCAGTGCTGGGCCAGAAATGAGGCCGCCAGTCTGCTGGGCGAGTGCTAAGGCCAGGTTGGTATTGGTGCACAAGGGAAGTGGCAAGACTGCGGGAGGCGGCCGTGAAGCCTAGCCTAGCGAGAGAACGATGACGCCTATGGAAATGAGGACCACAGTAGGAGCGACAGTAATTGTGCAACAGCCGAGGCCTGCCAAAGCCAAGGAGGTGCGACTGATCCACAAGTCCTTGCGAGGGATGCTGAACTTGAAGTAGTTGGTAGAAGCATGTAAACAGAGGGTAGGATGACGATCACACGGAATGTATTCACCTCTTCTCTCCTTGTGTCACGATCAAGGGCATATGCACGTAAGCGTCGTCGATTGCCGAAAAAACTAGTTAATGTCACGGGGCTGCTGTGACAGACGTGACCTGTACCTGTCTGGAAGCTATTTAGTGTGAGAGCGCCGTAAAGCCTTCGGCCTCTCAACAGAGATTTCTACTTTGCTATGACCCACTGTTTTCATATACTCCAGCCAATCAGCTTCCACGCCGCGATACTCACATAATTCTTCAGCCCATAGCCACGAAACTGCACGAAAGGCACGAACCTCTGCATAAAAGCCTCGAAAAAAGGCCCTCGCGAATCTTTTATTTATTTCGTATAAATATTTAGTCGTTTCACTCAATATATGTCACGGTCGGGCTGGCGGCCAGGTAGGTCTAGTTGGTAGACGAAGACGTAGCTCAAGGAGCTACGATACAGGATGCAGGCAGAGAAACGTCGGCATCAACAATACCTCATGGGATCATCAAATCTCACGATGGATCTGTGCTTGAGAGGGCATGTTATGTTTCGTTTCTATTTCGTTTCCGTTCTTTTAGCTAAAGCTAAACAAAACTGGGCCAGTGTGCTTTACGACTGAGCACACGAAGCATACGGAGTTTGGTCCTGGCCGTTTTCATCGGTCCTGGCCAGCGCTTTAGTTCAGCCTCCCGCGCATTGATCCATTCGATAGAGTGCACTCCCGCCTACTACGACGGCAGCGAGAATTTGGGTCTTTTTGAAGGCCATCATCACTGTTTGTTATAGTTCTATCTTCCATGCGAGCAATTGCATTTAGTGTACCCATGCCATTGCGGATCGGTGGTACGGAAACTAAGGCTCTGTCGATCAAGCTGACAGTCGACAAGAAGACTAGTTGTAGAGTGTCCGCTCCTCAATTTCAAAGCCCTCCTATCTCGGGCCATGGGAAATCGAAGCCAGGGGCCAACCATAACCCTCCACTAGAAGTAAAGTCAATTAGTTCAAACTGACCGTCTAGGTTGGGATTCTCCCGAACATTGGTCTGTATCTGAACAGCTGTAGGATATACGTTTTGCTGCTCCGGCTGCCTCGTACTGTCCATCGTCACTGCCTGTGCTAGGTCACCCTGTATCCTTGACCCATATTGTTGAACAGCAGCTGTGTAGCTGCTTTGTATTGTCGCCCATCTTGCCAGCAGATTCCCGTACCAGTTCTTCAACGTTTCAGAAGTCGAAATCTGTGCGGCCAGTTCACTGACATGCGTGGACACGGCGTTGATGTAAATGTCGAGCTTGATGATGGAACGTGCCATATCGATATTCCAGCCTGGCATATGAATTGATAGAGACATCGCAGCCACCAGCAGAATTGAATATCCCAGTAACGCCCAGTGCGTTGAGGGCAGATGCGGCATCTGGGATATCGGTATAGATAAAAAGGCATCAAGAAACTTCTTAGCACCTTCCAACGAGTCCACGACAGTACGAATGCGGAAAATAGACACTTCTGTGCTCTGCGATACACCCGAAAAGCTCACTTCCCTGACGAACGCCTCGAAAAGCCACAGCCACACCTTTTGACAGGCTGTATAATTGTCAATTACGATGCAATCGAGTGAATAATGCCGTTGAATAGACTCACGATTTTCTGTGATCGAAGGCGGCAACCTCATGCTCCAGTCCCTCATCCGCGTAGTAAATGCCTCCAGATATATCTGGATCTGCTCGTCGCTCATGCTTTCCGTCTGGTGCATGTCTGTGTAGTTGAACAGCGTGTAAACTCTTTCTGCTTCCCGGGCGAGTTCTAGATGGAAGATCAAATCTTTATCGGACGGTACTATGGAGGAAGAGGCCAGCGTTTGAGCACAGGCGAGAAGATACTCGTTATACTGCATAGGGCTTGTCTTGCGTGTTATGATGGAGAACCTATACACAGGGCATAGTGAGCAACCGGACATATGGCCCTTGCCATGGTTTGTGTGCCTACCAAGTAGCTATGTGATAACACCCCAGACAAGCACGCCTTGCTTCAACACTCCACAGATCAGTGTCAGTCCTCGTGGATGTTTGGGGAGCCTCGCTGATGCTCTCCAGGTTCAGCTGTTGGTGTCTGCTTTTCCGTGGCCGCCGAGTTATACCATAGTCAACTGCAAGCGACACTGCTATTGACATCAGTCTGTACGTTTGTTGTGACTTCATAGTCATGTGTAGATGGATCCTGAAGATCATACATTGTCAGCCTAAAGTCATCAATTGTGCGTGGTGGTTCACCCGCGCCTACCAGTTCAAGTAAACGAGAAGTCCGTTCAGTAGATCCAAGTCGCTGTCGCCGTTATGGATAAGTTTATCGCTTAGTAGAGACATAAATTGCTGGTTCAGAGCACTGAGTTGCTTTCCATCTTTCCAAGACACCGCAAGCGAAATGGCCATTGATAGCAATGGGCTGTCTCGCTGCAAGCCTTCGAAGGTTACCTCGTCATCGAGAACAACATAAGGATAATTTGGCGCAAAATCTTCTTTGTATGTCATCAAGAGGCGGTCCCCATGCTGTATTGACGTAGCAAATTGCTCTCCTTCGGGAATTTGCAGTTGAAGAGGATGAGTGGGAGACTGAAGTCTATCATTTCTTGTCTCGGACCTCGACGATACGGGAGAAGTTGAAGGTTGGTCCGTGCCAGGCAACAATGATATGACACGGCCAACACTCTTTTCTAATTGTGCTATTCTCAATTCATGAGCTGATTGAATGTGTTAGCAGCGGGGTAGTAAACAAAAACAATATCGGAGTAATGTTCAGTGTAGACAGTGACCTTTTTTCCGTCTTTGCCGGGGCCGCGATTCGGGAATGGCACAATGCAGCTGCTTTGATCGGCACCTAGAAACGGGAGAAATAGCCAGATACTAATTAATAATGAGGTCACTTAATAAAACCCAATTCATACTTGTGCTGGTGCCTTTCAGACCGGGTTATCGGGATTCAGACTTGGACCAACCTCGTGCAAACCCAGGGAGGCCCGTCGCTCATAATACACCTGAGCTTTTTCTCCTTACACGCGCTACAGGCGCGTGTTAAATATGGTGCACCTTCGATGGCCATTCCGAATAGCAAGCATAGTCTTTCGATTGAGAGCAGCGTTAGCTGTGCTTGTTTTTGCTACCCTTGGGCCAATTCGAGTCAACTGCCACGTCCAAAATCACAAAATCGAGGCGTAGCGTCTCCACCTTTAGAATCCCGGAAGCTCCGGGTCTCCGAGATCCGAAACTAAGCCCCTAAGATAACCGCTAAAATGGCCGTCAGTGCCACTGCGTTATGAACAGAATGAAAACCATGGGGTGCTTCTTGTGGTTTGATCGCAGCTATGACTATGTTTTGATCTGGAAGATAGCGCGCTTGACATCAATCGAAGACAGATTGCATTTATTCGAAAGAAAGCAATGTGGAGATGCTAGACCCAAAATGTCATGGCATGGTTTACTGTACAATGAGCGATTGTCGACTCCACATACACCATGGCTCGGAGGTTCCGAGATTTTGGACATGGCGGCGTGTCAGAGATCGACGACACGGCACCTGCAGTCACATCTGCCACAAGACCCGGACGACGCCACGCGGTAGGATCGGGCTGTTTGGCCTCGCTCTCAGGCTTGTCGCGAAGGCCCGAAATCACCGACCAGATGGACTGCCAAGAGCCGCTGTCCTTTGGCTGCCGGTGTATAAGACACCCAGTTCATTCCCGCACATCGTGTTTCCTCCCACCATTTGCAGCGTCAAGATTCATACACGGTAACCATGGCTGATTCATCAAGAACTTCCGGCGAGTGGCCGTCTTCGAGTACAAACAATGATGGCCAGCTAGGCTATGATCTGTACGTCATCGGTGTTCGCGTTTCCATAGCTTGCAAGCACTACTGACAGCCGCAGGGGACAGGAAAAAACGAGCACGAACAATGTTGAAAGCGCAGCGCCAGCCGGCGTTGGGCATACGATTGTCGACCAAGGAGACCATCACCACTGTTATGAGCTTCGAGATGTGACAATGAGTGATGGACAGGTTAAGAAATACAAGATTGTCCTCTTCGCCCAGGATGACCCGGGAAATCCAAAGAACTGGCCCAAGGCCCGACGATGGCTTGTCACTATGACACTCAGCTGCGTCTGTTTCTCGGTGGCATTTTCGTCTGCCGTAATCACACCTGGTATTGCTGGTGTGGCTGAGCACTTCAAAGTCTCGACGGAGGTAGCGCTTCTCAGCGTCTCCCTCTTCGTCTACGGCTTTGGTATCGGACGTACGTCTTTTGATGCTCCAATATTATCACGCGTGCTGACAACATCCCAGCCCTTGTGTTCAGTCCGTTGTCTGAGCTCTACGGAAGATGGATCATTTATGTGTCTACTTTCGGCATGGCTGTTATCTTCGTCATCCCATGCGCTGTGGCAAAGAACATTCAGACGTTGCTAGTGTGTCGAGCTATCGGCGGTATTGCAATTAGTGTTCCTGTGGCAAATGTGAGCGCAACTTCAATACCGTCTATCTGAGACTATCATGGCTGACAAGAGTAGATTGGAGGCAGCCTTGCGGATATGTGGAAGCCCGAAGAACGTGGTATTCCAATGGCACTATTCAGCGCTGCCCCGTTCCTGGGCCCTGTCATGGGTAAGTCCCATACTCATTATTATGGCTCTCTAACACATGTCTAATATCGTCCAGGACCGATGATTGGTGGGTTCGTGTATGAAACTATAGGTTGGCGCTGGTTGTATTACCTCCAGTTGATTCTTTGCGGCTTCCTCTTCGGCTGCATGCTTCTGTTTGTTCCCGAAACGTATGCTCCTGTGATCCTTCAGTGGCGTGCACAGAAGCTTCGCAAGGAGACTGGCGATGAAAGCTTTAGGGGAGAGCACGAGCTTGTCGAAAGATCATTCCAGCATATTGCACAAGTCCATCTAGCGAGGCCTTTGCGGCTTCTTTTCACCGAGCCAATTGTCGCCCTGTTTGCACTTTACGCAGCCGTCCTCTACGGTCTCTTATACATGTTCTTTGTGGCGTACGAGACTCCCCCCTTGGGTTTTATTTTTCTTCCTTCAGTGCAACTAATACCATCAGATATCCCATCGTTTTTGAAGAAGGTAAAGGATACTCGCCTGGCATCTCTGGGCTTATGTTCCTTCCTATCACCGGCGGTATTGTTGTAGGGCTTCTCGGTGCTCCTATCGTCAATAAACAGTACCTTAGACATCGGGCGAAATACACGGGGCTACCCCCACCTGAATTGCGACTGTTGCCGATGATGTGGAGCTCCTTCTTCATTCCTGTTGGCATATTTATTGTGCGTTAATGTTTTCTTTTGGTCTGGTATCTTGGCCCAGAATTCAAGCTAACAGATTACTTAGTTCGCTTGGACCTCCTACGATGATCTCACTTGGGTTGGCCCTTGCCTTGCTGGCTTACCGATCGGCATCGGATTCGTCTTCCTCTACAATTCTTTCAACAACTACATTGTCGACGCATACCAACATACTGCTGCGTCTGCTCTAGCCGCTAAAACTCTTCTTCGCTCTATTTGGGGCGGATCCACGGTGCTTTTCACCTCCCAGATGTATGCAGCACTGTCTTCGCATATATTTGGCATTTATTAACATACGCATAGGTACCACAACCTCAATCCTCGATGGGCATCTAGCCTCCTCGGATTCATCGCTCTCGCTTGCTGTCTGATTCCTTTTGTCTTCTATAGATTTGGCGCCTCTATTCGCAAGCATTCCAAATACGCCTACTCGGAATAGAGAGACAGGAATATGGTGAATTTTATTGCAGCAGAAAAGATAAAGCTATCATTCGCAAAAAATCGGTAGCTACGTTATTACAAAAGAATTGTCTTTTTGATTCCCCACTCATTACCGATGTTTTCAAGATTATATTTAGCTACATTGCAGGTGGCCGCAGAGTGCATTCCGAATTGGCCATATTCATGCACGGGGGGTACCTATTATTTTTATTATTTTTTAGTTTAGTTACAAAAATAAATAACTTTTTTAATAACAGTAACAGGGACAGAAAAAGCCGCGATAGGGCCCGTCTTAACAAGTCAGTCGATAGCAAAGGTGGTGTAAACGACGCAAACGCTCTTGTCGTAGTTGGACGCCGTCATAACGACCGTCGTAATGACGTCGAACACGTCGACGGTCTCGACGCGCGCTTTCGCCGAGCATGGCACACGGTTGGTTATCAACGTATTGCAACACCTTTACGCACGCCAGCATCTCAATGTAGTTGGACATCGGCCAAACGGCCTGCCAGAAGCTGCGGCCGTGCAGGTCATTGAGCCACGGACGCCTGGTAGAGCCAGATGCGCCGCCCCTGTTCACTACCCACTAATTGCGCTGACGACTTATTGCTAAGAGAAGCTGGTCGAGCGCGAGTCCCTACACAAGGTGCACGTTCGTGTCTGAGCGCCGCCTCCTGCACTGTCCACATGCGTGAGAACTAGGAGCACGATATCAGCGCCCGGTAATTGGTCTAGCGTGTGTCGTCTGAAATGCGACGGACTGCTTTGCACGGCGCTGTTGAGCTGCGCCAGTCCGCCCGGGCGCGCTCTATGATTTCGTCCCCGAGCGCGGCCACGCGCATATTAATTTTGCTGCCCAAATAGCCAAAATCTACTGTAGAAGAAAAATGTTTGATGGCATACGAATACAGCGTGCCTAGAAATTTCAACCGCCTTTAGACTAAGGACTGATCTCTGGGCTACGCTATCCATGTGTGTAGTTTGGGCTTTAAGACTTGTGCATGTGTGCCCGAGGCAGGCCGATTGGGTTCTCGCCAGCTGCCGAGAGTCTGCCTAATGGACGGTTCGTGGAATTTTTGGTGTGCCTAATCCTAGAGCCAACCCCATCAAGCGAGCTTTCTGCACATTGATTGGACTGCTTGGAGGGGGCCAGCATGGGTACAGAATAGGGGTTCCCGGGCGCGAAATGAGCGCCTTTGATTGGATACTGTTTTGCTGGGATCAAATTTGGCCCCCACTCCTCAACCGCCTGTCCCTTATAGACGTGATTTCCCCCGGAGAATATGGTAAGGGTATGGTATTAGTTTTGACACCAGTCATACTCTATGTCGCAGAGTTAACCTATATTATCTGACTACCTTCGGTTTGACCTTGACAACTAAATCAAGTTACCTCCTTCCCCGCATCTGTTCTTATCCTCTACGGACGGAGTAGAGTTCGCCGGACTTGGGCCTAAATTTCTGCTGTGCATTTGACAACACTCTACGGTAAAAACCCCCCAGTCCTGACATGGATCTATCTAGTACAGACCTGAGTTCTAACATTTCAAAATCCCGCTCGAAGCCATGTCGGAGCCCGGATTTATTTCCATATCCGGCCACGTTGCGTCGAGCGGTGTAGGAACTTGGGAGCAGGCATCTGTCCGTGACGCGCAGACACAACTAGCCGATATTCACAAGCCGAGGTTAAATGATGTCTACACTGTTGGGTGGATTTGTGCCTTACCTACAGAGTACGCAGCAGCACAAGAATTTCTTGATGAGGAGTACGAGCAGCCCAAAGCATTGTCCCCGAATGACAATAACACCTACACACTGGGAAGAATGGGCGAGCACAAAGTTGTCATAACTGTTCTGCCCGACGGCGAGTACGGTATAGCCACGGCAGCGAGTAGTGCGAGAGATATGGTCCACAGCTTTCCAAATATTAGGATCGGCTTGATGGTCGGTACTGCTGGCGGGGCTCCGACCGCAAAGCACGACATCCGCCTGGGCGACATTGTTGTCAGCGCTCCTCGCGATGGGCAGGGTGGTGTGTATCAATATGACTTCGGCAAAAAGATTCAAAACCAACCACTTCGAAACAACAAGATTTCGAACCAGCCTCCTACGGCCTTGCGAAACGCCGTGGCCAGTATTCGTGCTGCACATCTAGTTGAGGGCCACAGGCTTGAGGAGACCATTGAGAGTGTCTTTGAAAACAAGCCAACATTACGGAAGGAGTTCGCGCGACCAGATCCTGACACGGACAGGCTATATAAAAGCGATTTTGTACACCCACTCGACAATGAATCGCCCTGTTCTGACGTCTGTGGTAGTGATCCAGCGAATTTGATCTCTCGACTAGAGCGGACTGACGTGGATAGCTGCCTCGAGATCTACTACGGCTTGATAGGGTCGGCAAACCAGGTGATGAAAGACGCTCCGAATAGGGACAACCTTGCAAAGGAGATGGGCATTCTGTGCTTCGAGATGGAAGCGGCAGGGTTAATGAACCACTTTCCGTGTATGGTCATCCGGGGGATATCTAACTATGCGGACTCGCACAAGAATAATAAGTGGCAGGGCTATGCAGCGATGGTGGCAGCCGCTTATGCGAAAGCCCTACTTCATCATGTTCCGCCTTCTAATATTGAGTCTGAGAAGAGCCTTCGTGCTTTGATAGGTTAGTGCAGTATGCTAGTGTACGGAATTACAGGAATCGGAAACTAACCTAAACATGAATCAAGCCCTCCAAGAGCTTTCAAAGGAGCATCGCGACATCATACAAAAACAACTTCAGATCCAGGAACGCGAAGTGGAGCAAAAGCTGACCGACAAGGTAGACAAGTGTCGTAAATCATTTCGTCTCACGAACGGAATTATGGATACTACATCCGAGTGGTACAAAGACCGCGTGGAAGACCACGTAGAGGGAACGAGCAAGTGGCGCAGTCGGCCATATAACGACGACACTAAGTAACGCAACTGGCACGGCCGCTCTTAGGCACATGGGGCAGCCACGACGAGATAAGGGACTAGTTCAATTTATAATGAGAACACTCACTAGAATAGGGTTTATACTATTAGGTTTGTATAGCAACAGGTGCGCACTTTTTTTTAGAAGTGCGTCGTTGTGTTTTTCACTGTTGCCACTCGTATTGTAATGCCAAGGTTGGATGTTTATTTTCAAAACTGTTGCTACAACGCGTCCCCTTAGAGGGCACGCGCTGACCCTTTAGTTGGGCCTGGCTGGACTTCCGATCAGAACTCCGGTACAACAAGTAGCCGAAATGACCGCAAAAATGTATAGTCTCTC
Organism: Graphilbum fragrans; assembly: GCA_001513895.1. Lineage (NCBI taxonomy): Eukaryota > Fungi > Ascomycota > Sordariomycetes > Ophiostomatales > Ophiostomataceae > Graphilbum > Graphilbum fragrans. The sequence continues at coordinate 926,141 of LLKO01000012.1, forward strand.
TACGCCTGACTTAGTGGTTCCCTGAACATAACCACTATAAATAGTGGTATAAACAGGAGTGGCCTGGACCCCTAGTCTCAGCAGACCCCGGTTGTGGAAAGTCGGTGTTGGCTAAATACCTAATCGGCCATGGGTTGCCACAATCAGTAACCATCTGCTGCATCTTTTTCAAACGGATCAGAATACGGTCTGCCAAGCGCTTTGTGCTCTACTTCACCAACGCTTTTCCCACAAGCCATCCTTGATTAAACACGCCTTGGAGTCACTCAGTGAAAATGGGAAAGGTCTAGTCAATCCAAAGCATTCTCTTCGGAATATTTTACGAGAGGCCGTTCGAGGTCCCTGAGCCAACTCTGTCGTTTTAGTGACTGTTGCCCTAGATGAATGCGCCGAGCTCGAGTTCGATAACTTGGCACAGAATATTAAAAGCCAGTTCTAGGGGAATCAGATAAGCGGAAAGCTGAAATAAGCTTTAGCAAGCCAATCATATCAGCAGGTCGTAAACAGGTTCTCAAGGATGGGGACATGTTTTCTTACATTCGGATACCAGGAGAAGAGGAATCGCACAGTATCAACCAAGAAATCAACCACATTATCCAGCATCGAGGCGATCAACTCGTAACTACGATGAAGTTCACAGGTCGTGTTAAGGATCATCTCGCAGAAAAACCACTCGGCATTTAGCACCGTACATACCTTTGAGTATACCTTCTGTTTGACAACGTGTAGGAGGAATGCTTCAAGAAGACGGAAAAGGTAGTCGATGTGTTGATTGTGACGGTGCCAGAAAGAGTATATCTAGCATACGAGCGTATTCTCAGCAAGTCTAAAAATAATTCAGCCGTAAGGTAAGTTTTGAGCACTGTTTTGACAGCTCGTCGACAGTTGACGCTTTCGGAAATGAATGTTGCGGTCAATATTGAGGATAGAACAAGATATTTTCATGGCCTGGACCTAGAGGAGGACGATGATTTCAGGTCACGCCTCAGATCTTAATGTGGACTATTTGTCTCTGTCACCATGCCAAAATTTATTTCCTCCACCGAAACGGCCAGAGAGTTTCTCTTGACCGAAATGACGACGTCTGCAGCAATCTCGCCAGTGTTGCGTTTGAAACACTCCATCCGTCTCCAAGATGCGCATACTGTTCTCGCAAAGCTTTGCATGATTTATCTTGGCTTTTCGGACTTCGACGTTGATATAAAGGCTTCGCCGTTCTTGGATTACTCAGTATGGCAGTGGGCAAGCCATTTCTGTGAAGACAAGAATAGGTCAACAGATTTCCTAGCCTCTCAAATTTGTCGACCTAAGTCAGGTGCTTATACGGTGCGGTCGGCGGGCTTGAAGAAGTTTCATGAAACGCCACTGTGTTATGCCGCTTCTGAAGGGCATGAGGCCGTTGTACCGTTATTAACACACAGCATGTGGCGTTAAAATACAACTGCTATACTTTTGTGCAAGTACACAACGGAAGCTGTGTGTTAAGTGTATACTACGATTTAAACATAACTAAACTAAATTACTTTGGGTAATATTTAAAACTCTTCCGATGTCCTTAGTCACACAGATTTTCAAGTTGAAGGACTAAACTTTGTCAAACCTCACCCTAGCGGAGTCCAGTCCGTGAGATAACCCAATGCTCTCCGTGGTAGACTATAAACGTAGTATACCCATGGGAGCGGCTAACAAGATCTGTGTGCAGTTGTATCTGTTCATAAGTATAGATAGCACTAAGCTTTTATAAACGGGTGAAAATAAAAGAACTGGACAACGGGCGATTTGGCCCTTTGTCAAAGAAAACATTCATGAAGAGGATATAGACTCACGAGAAGCCAGGCGTTGGTATTCTTACCAGCTTTGGTTTTTTTGCGGTAGCAAAGGATATACACACTAGCGGAGGTGCACTTGGCGGACGGCAGATTTTACAGCATGGGGGCGGCAGTGGGTTGCATGAAGAGATAGCCTGATGAACGAATGTAGGAGTTTGATACTGAAAGAGGGACGCGCAGAGGCGACTTGACAAGTAGAAAATGTTGGCCAGCCGCGAGTATTCGGTGCGGCGAAGATACTGCAAAAGAATTCCATATTTCGGAGGTCTGTTATATTAGTTATATAGTCAGTAGCTTTATTTATAATTTACTAATTCTCTCTTTCTAATCTCACGTCGTCGTTTACAGCCTCGTTTCTCACCATAAATCCCATCACCATAAAGATCATCCTAATAAATGCTCGACATTGCAGCTGCTAAGCCAACCGCCTACTTCTTGGTCATTATCTCTGCGCAGCGTCACTGAAATCCAGAGGCTGTGCCTTCGTTGGGTCATGATATACCACGCCGTACGAGGCGCGGTTGTTATTGTTGTAGACGGCACGGACAAGGCCTGGAGGTGCCTGGCTGGAGAGGATACTCCACCAAGGGAGTTTGTGCCGGGATATTGTTTCTCTCTAGATTTCTGTGGCGCTTTGGGTAGCCTCGACCGCGCCCCATTTGCGTTGGTGCCGCAGCCACCTGACTGTTTGCGTCGGCTTGAGTGATGTACCGATAGGGATTATTGGCAGGAAGGTTGGTGCTTTCGTACTGCACAAAAGATTAGATGCGCTGAGGGAGAATAGATAGAAGGGACACACAAACTACTCTAAGTGGTGGGGAACACACATAGGCACCACCTGTCGGTGGCGCTACAGTAGGTATAGTTGCTGTGACTGTCGCCGTCGCCGCCGTCGTTGGCTTCGTCACCATCGTGGTAGTAGATACTCTTTTGCGTTTGTTTTTGTTCCGCCAACCATAATCGTCGAGGTCTTGTGACTAGGCCATATACTGTAAGCTCTGTGACCGTACAATGCGTATTCTGGAGCGTTGAGCGCGCAGAGTGCATGTTAGCTTTGACTTTGTTTCCGTATCTCAGCCAGAGAATTATCCTCTTTAAGTATTCCAGTGTCTTTGGCCTTGCGCTTGACGTTTTGCTCAGCCTTGGCGTACTCCCTCGTTCCTCTCGTTCTTGTTACATTGTTGCTTGGTTGGCCATCACAGAGGCCACGTGGGCTTGCTTATGTGCTCATTAGGACTCGCTTTCCGGAGCCCTGCCTACGTAGTCGAGCCATTGCCATCCAGTCATTTCAAACAGGATGAAAGTGCAGTTTTAGTGGACACAAATAGCTGCAGTGGGGTATGCCTACGGCGTGGCCGCTGACCGCTGACTGCTGGCCGTTTGATGATCCATTATTACGCGGTACGCTCTAATGATAAGCGACCGGTCGCCTTAAATGCCTGGAAACTATTCATATACTTCAATACACTGTCTCCGAACAGGTGTCGCGTTAGATATTTAGGCCCTGCTCTGCGAGCCTTTCTCCCTTGGGACTCTTTTATGCCACAAGCTTTCCACCATAGAAGCAAATCGATGGACCGCTACGGGAAAGAAAATAAAAAGCCGTGCAAATCTCCCACGGATGATTTGGTTGATCCTCCTGCTTCTTAATTACTCATTCAATGATGAAAATAAGATGATTTCAATATGCCAGCCTTTCTCAGTTGACACTTTATTGCCGCGGGAGGTGGCTGTGTTTGTGGGTGGGCGGGTGCGCCCTGCATACCAAACTACAGCCTCGTATAGGGCGGAGGACTACGTGGAGTTGCCGTCTAAGGAGTGTTAATTCAGGAGGGGGTTCTATGTTCAGTGGTAGGTTTCTAGATTGGTAACGTATTAACAGTTTGTGCTAACGATTAGCCCACCATTATTTTGGCGTGGAAACAGAGTAAGTTACGACCGAGTGTTTTAATACTGTTAAGGCTAGGTTCTTGGCCGTCTCGGGGGTCAGGTTCGCCGTAGAGAACGACTTCGTTCGCTAAGGCATCTTCTGCTATGTTACCCGAGATGTTTGTGTCTCCTAGACACCACTTAACGCTGACGGGGTGACTTTGTGAGTTGGTGGAGTTGTAAGGAAGCCCACTGTGACGTGTGTGATGCGCTCCCGCGGGCGCACTAAATGACGGACGTGCTGTCCATGCAAGGCCAAATATGCCCCGTGTCGATTTTGACAGCGGCCTCTAATACACGTAAAGCTCCGACGACTTCAGCGTTGAAAATGTGCGTGGTTGAATGAAGGGCTTTAGCATTTGCGTCTAACAGTATTCACTAGCAATCGACAACGGGATGTTTGTGCTTGGGCAAGATTAATCACGCCTAATGCGCCTTTGGAAATTGAAGCAATAGGAAATCTCCTATGAAAACGGCTTGTATCCGAAATTCATATTGATAAAGTATAGGCATGCGTACATCCCAGCGCCTAGAGACATTGTATGTTTCCAAGAGAGAGGCAACACGCAACTATATAACGAAATAAAAAAGCGTTGCTCCTCACTATTTCTGAACAGATTCTCCAAATTTTAGTCTGGAGCTTATGTACTCGAAAAGGAGGGCACGCGATGCTTGTTCAGTCAATTCAACTGCAACTTAATAATAGTTACAGCGAGGACTGTATGCAGGAGGCGCCACGCCATTTGACTCGGCAATAAAAATAAGGGAGCGGTCGTTGTTTCGACGTCTATTTTAGGTTAGTATAGATTGAGCGTATTGGAGATTTCTGTCAATATACGTACATCCAGCCACTATGGTCGCTGCAAAAGTCCTCAATCTTCTGGATATAAAACTAAGGGGAGTCAATTTCTGTTGTCCAAAGTTCAGGCTGGCTACTTACTGCAACACTGGAGTACTTCAAGTTGATGACATAGTTGCAGCTATCCTGGTTTCGAACGGTGATTTTTGCAGTTCCGTATGTAGCCTGGTACGTAGACTGGGGAGCCATGCTTCTAGTTTTTGTTAGTCGCTTACTTTTTACCTTCGCTATTCCCATAGGCGGTTTGGACTTACGCAATTGCGCTGTCACTATTCTTGAGTCCCTGACGCAGTGTACCAAGATCATTCTTGTACTGCTGCAAGGTTCCAGATACACCTGGAACCCATTGCCAGCACTCATCTGGCCTATCGTCTCTCTTTTCGACAGTTTTGGCTGAGTTCTCGGCAGCCCAACCGAAAGTCGAGTTGAGATCAATCTCAGAAGTGACATACTCAAACGAAATAAGTCCGAGAACGTCAGATTTGGGCTCACCACCGGAGGGAGCTGGGTCTACCGGGTTTGCATGGGCAACAGTTAGGAGGCCTAAGAAAGGCATAAGGAAGTGAAGACCATGCATTGTACCGAGAGTAAGAATAACAGCTGTGCTGGGCCAGTATCATATGAGAATAGTTGTAAACTGCCCAGGGACTCGGTAAGGATTATATACTTTTTAAGATCAGTTTACTCAGCAGTCAACCTCCGAAGTGCCCTTTGAAATGGAGATGTGAACACTATTATTCTACATATACGTGCTGACGTTAGGTTTGGAAATGAAAACAGAAGCGCATGGGAAGTGTACCAGGCACCCAATCAAAATTCCACAAAATCTCACCACTCAACGGCACTAATTCTAATGGTCAACTTTTAGCACAATAGTATCGAAATGCACAGTGATCACTAGTGCCTTGGCACGAGCAATACATGTCGATCAAGTCCCCAATGAGGAAATAAAAAGAGTATCTTACTGACTGCATGTCAGCCATACAAATGCCAAGGCACGAGTATTACTTATGGCAAGGCAAGTCAGCCTTCTAATATTCGACGTAGATGATTATTGATCTGTTGCACCAGAAAAAGACTAGTACGTAAAAGTAGCCACCTTTCCACCACCGTTTATTAAACCGATTGTTGAGACGGTAGGAATAACTGATAAAAATATATTCCGTAACTAGTATGGTTTTATCCACCGTTATTTCCTCTTTGCTTCATACAAATTGCGTGGGAATTAGGATTGGGCCTAGTATAAGAGTCCGTAGACTTTGACATAATATTTTACTCCACCGTTATTTTGGTGTAATGTCACGGTCGGGTAGGCGGACGGGTAGGCAGGGACGAGATCAGGGTAACAGATAGTACTCAGAATGGCTAGTCATCTACGGAGGTGCAGGTAGGTCTAGTTGTTAGACGAAGACGTAGCTCAAGGAGCTACAATACAGCATGCAGGTAGAGATCAGACTAAATACAGGAACGGGAATTTAAGGCTAAGGCGGTGTGCAGTGTCAGTATATATTCTGCTGTGGAGGCCTGACACGGCGACCCGCGGCATGTAAGCCGTGAAGGTGCCCTTCACTATGCATGTACTTTCATTGTGGTGGAAGCCACTTATCGGCGTGGCTGGGCGGGACTTAGAAAATTGTGGGTTTTGGTATGGCTTATAAACTATGTGGTAAGGCTTATAAACAAAGCATCCCATTCGGGGATGATTTCAAAAAGAAAAAGGTGCGATTATTTTCTATTTAATTTAATTTAATTCAATTCAATTCAATACCGACATGCACTACCACTCAAGCATTCGAATGACACTTTAAAGGAAGCCATGCTAAAGGCCCATGCCGTTGCTCCTATAGTATCCCTGCGGCAAATTAGGGTCGAAGCAGTGCTGGCAGCTTGCTGAGAACAGAGGATTTAAGGCGGTCACTAGAAGCTAGACGCTAGAAACAGCAAGACTTAACAGCACACTTGCACGTTCCAGTTAGCCGTTACATTGGCGGTCACGACGGGAAACTCGTAATCATCGGAGTCGCAGGTGGTCTTGGCCTCCTGCGGTAGTCGGTGCTGATTCTGGAATAGCTGCGTCTAGGCCGTGGCATCGCCACTCGCAGCGTCGACGTCAGATGCCAGGCACGGGAGCAGCAGCGATAAATCAAAGACAGTGTGATGGCGAACATGTTCTGCTGACAGCCGACGGCCCGATGAGTGCCGCTGAAGAGGAAATGTCAAATGGGTGTATATGTGTCCGTGGGTGTGAAAAGACTGTAGATGTGTTAACGAGCGTACGGCAGAGAGTGAGATATGCTAACTAGCGTAGAGATGTTAATGAGCATAGATAATCCAACAAGGGTAGATGTGAGGCGACAATGCGCTAGTAACGCAGTCTCTCGCATGCAGACTGGTTTGTCTCACTCTACGGCGTGATCTCAATGACGCAGGCAGACCTTGGAATGAACATGAATATGGCAATTGAGAGCCAATATGACTTCGGAGCATCGGCATATTTTCCATATGTTTTGCGTAGAAGCATAGTTGGTCTCTGCACTACATACTTGCCTTCTGAGCCGAAGGATATTCGGTCTCTAAGAGATACATCTAATCTCGTCCATCAGATGGACCTCGCGGGATCAAGACGCGTGAGCAGATGTAGCATCGTTCGGCCCCAATGAAATTGATCAAGTTTAGTCACTATGGTTTATAAATCTCTGACTTGGCTACTATGTCTGCGTTGCGGCGCCCAACTAAAGGGTACGTCCTTGGCATAAACCCGGGACTCTTTCACTATGGTAGAATTTGTATTCGACTGAAATAATGCGAGTCAGTCATGGTGTGGTTGACTCTGCCAAGAAAGGCAATATAACTTTCTTTTGTACCGTGTGACCAAAAACGAATCATCTCATCTTGTCCTTGGGCATCCCCCTTCTCTAGGATTCAAGCACTAAATCCCCCTTGTCCTTTCCCTTCTTTTCCCCCATCCGCGGTATTGTCGTCGGACCCTAGAGTGCGCACAATCACGCGACCATCGTGGGACACAATATCGTCCATGTGCCGTGCAGCCTGTAGCGCTTCTGTGCGCACCTTGTCGCCAAAACCGGCCTCACCATCCTTTTGGCCATCGTCGGACCCCGGTTCCTCGAGTCGCTTCTTCTAGAACCACCATCGATTCATATTCAAGCCAGGCCGTCCACCGCTCGCAATATACAATGGGCCAGACGGTGTCGCCTGCATCTCGGTTTCGTTGAGGCGATTTCTCCGGAACGCGTCTCGGAATATTTCTCTGCCGCCGAGTAAGATCCACTGGCTGGCAGTCTGCACCTACCCTTCAAAGTACAGAAAGGGGCGCTTTGCGTCTGCTTCCCAATGTGAATGGTCCTCTTTTTGGGGGGATCTTGTTCGAGGGCTTTGCTGGTGCCCATGACGGCGAAAACGGTCCACTGAAGCAGGCCCTTTTCTATGATCCGAGCAGCAAAAGCATTGAGATTGGCCCATTCCGATACTTGGTCCCGGTACTCGTCTTCGGTTTTTCCATCGTCCTCGTGTTCTGGCTCTGTTTTGTCGTCAGAACGTGTGTTTCACGTGCTGTTGTACTTATCGAAAAGAGGACGCTCACCAATCTAGGCTTCCCGCATAGTGGCCGATAACATCGGAAGGTCCCGCCAAAGTCGTTCTTCTCTCTGCAGCGAACATTTAAGCAACATTAGTTATCCAGCAAACATAGAGAATAAAAGAAAAAGGAAGACAGTCCACATACCCCCCACAACGTCACTTTAGTCTTGGCGTGCAAGTATAGACTTTTGAGAACAGCTACGAGCTCATCCTGGAGAGAGTTGTCGTGGGGCACGGCTTTCACGACGAGAATAGCCGTCTCCCACAGTGCCATTAGATAGGCCTCGAGGTTCCTGGTCATCATGGGATTGACAGACCCAACTCAGATCAAGTGAGGGAGGGCCTTTAGTACGTCCATTCTCAACGGCAAGAAGCCTCGATTGCATACAGTACAGTATTATCAGACGTATCCCAAGTATCTAACGCAATTGCCTCATGGTATTGGCAATGTCTACCCTTATAGCCCCTAAATTTTCCAACAGCTTCTTGCTTAAAGAAAAGGACGGCACGCATGATAAAAAAATAGGAAACAGTACACATGTGGCTCCTTTCACGGAGCACGGGTTAAAAGGCACAATAAGGACGCCGCCTCCAACTCCACAAGAAGTGGAATAACAGCACACGGGGGAGTGGCGCAACGGTAGCGCGTCGGCTTCCAGTTCCGAAGGTTGTCTGTTCAAATCAGGCCTTCCTCATTGCTTTTTTGTTTCATTCTTGTCTTTTTGCTAGAGTACTGTAATTTCATTTGAATAAGAATAAAGAGTACTAAGGGCACCTAGATGTAGGAAATGATATACTAGCGAAGTTCTACAACCATGAATTAGCAAGACCTAATAGGGAAGCGAAAATATCAAAACTTTAACGTGTAAGCTGGATAGAGAATTTTCACGTATAAGTGAAGGCGTGGATTCAGCTCTTCGTATTTGTGACATAGAAATCTTGAGGTCCTTCCTCTTCGAGACGAACGGCGCCGTTTTCCGCTGGTGCTAGACAGTAATGAGTCTGACCATTATACGGCAACTAACACCCTTTTTTGGTAGCAGTATCGGTATATATACATCAGATTGAGCGCAACCTTCGCGTTAGGGTCGTCTTGATCGTGCTTGTCTACGCCGCCGACAATAGAATTATTGGGTGATTACACGGCCCCAATTCGAACAGTCGGTGAACTTAGTAGTAAAGCTGGACTCCAAGGTTTGGGCCAACTTGCCGGAGGCTCTTCCTTATTTTTACAATCAAATTATTGTAGTGTGCCTAGAAAGATAGACCAAGGTCTGTGGACTATACATATTGTGTTGAGTGTTGAGTATTGAGGAGGAATGTTGACCTCCTTCGCGAAGAGAGCTTAGTCACGTGGATTCTGCGTTCTGCTTCTTCAGCTGGCCCATTTAGTCAAATACCTCCAAGGGGCAAATAATTGGAAAGTTGTGGATTGTCAACTGCCAGAGGAAGGGATAACCCCAAGTTGTGGGTGGCCAACTGCCGGAGGAAGGGATAATCATTCAGTTATATAAAGGAAGGAATACACGAATAGCAAGTTCATTTATTGTTTTGTTATATTCTGCGGAGAGAGAGACCTTCAATTATCCCATCAACAGTACAACATTTTCCCACTGGTGTGCGTTGTCTGTTACAAGCTCGAAAACATCTCTCCTACTGTCAACAAATAATTGTCAATACTCGTCTCTCAATCCACAAGCCAGCTCACATCATGCTTAACATCCTCATGCCGGGGCCTAAGGGCTTTGTATCAGCTAAATTCTCACCTAGAACACCAAGAGCTCGACGGCCTACTATCGTCGCAAGTTCTGCTAGCAGGAAGCTGTGGCACATTCAGGCACCCTTTGACTTGCGCGATGACATCGATATGTTGCACGAGACGCAAAATCGACGTTTTTTCGATGCGACGTTCCCGGGCAACAAAGGTCATGCAACTGACGGCCTGTTTCTCTACGTATATCTTGATACGCCGCCACCGACAGGACCCGATACATTTGCTAGTGTACCCGTGATTTTTGCACCGTTGGTCGAAGGGGTTCCACCGCTTGTACTTCCCCAAGCCACCTTCGTCACAAAGCGACATGGCTCGATTGCAGACGATGTCGACTACAGATCTCGGCGAGATTTTGACTGGCAGCCTCTTTTCGAAGCTATTCGTGATCATTTCACAGACATCAAAGTGCCATTGACAGAGGTCATATACTGGGGCGACTGTGTTTACTTGATTTTGGAGGATGAAGATATCAACATGACCAAAGTCCCCTGTCGGGCTGGCAAAATCACATGTATGTACATGTTCGAGAAAGACATGCGGCGCCAAGAGACACCCCAAGCGCCCAGACGGAATAAAGACTCAACTCAAGGTCATATTGTGGACGATTCGACCTATGACATTTTGCAGCCAGGTGTGCGAATCTCATCAGACTATGCGCCAGACTCTGAAACGTATTGGTCTACTACGTTGGGAACCCGCATCCAAGACGTGGATGGGAACACCTACATCACCGTCGCAGCTCATGGTTTTCCGCATACTCATGGCCCAAACATCTATCACGCCCTACGGGATGGCGGGCGTGTTGTCGGCCAGGTGATAGGCCGCATTGGTACGACGGATGTTGGACTCATGCGTCTTTCCCCAAGTGAAACGTTTCACAACAAGATTTTTGTTACCGATGATGAATTTGATGATGATTCGTTGCTGTTGCGTGGCCTCGGATCTGTCCGAAAATTTGACCTTGTCGCATTGGACTCACCCGAGACGGGTTACCTGGAAGGTCAGGTCATGGCTGATTCGCGGAGAAGGATTCCTTCTGATGGAGATGCGGATCCACAAGCCTGGATAAGGACAAACTGGATATACCAAGTACACGGCGAAGAGGATAAGTTCGCAAGTAGCATGTGTGGAACTGTAATGTACAATGAGGACAAGAAGGTCGTTTCCTTCTTCCAGCATGTGTTCCAACATGGGCCGTGGAAAAATTGGTGTGTCGGAACCTCATCGAAAGAATTGCTGGAGCGAGGTTATGCCTGAGACACACAAGAAGGCCTGTTTTCGTGCCGCATTAACTAGTCTCTTTATTCATAGTATATTAGCCAGGGAACACTACCCTAATAATGGCCTTCCTATCTGTTTAGTATATATGCCCTCGTCAAGTCTTTCTGGCCGTCCTTCCTCTTCTGGGTGCTGAATAGCCTCTCTTGCTATTAGTGTGTAGGTAATGACGGCCTTGATTAGCCTCCTTGGCGATCATTTTCACTAGTGCAATGCTCCAGTTCCTTTACAAGTCCACTTTGGGTTAGGCGTCCTTGTTGAGTATTCCTTTGGATATCATGTATTGTGAGAGTCATCCAGACAACAAGTGATGTCGGGGTGTTTCAGGAAGGAAATATTTGGTGTCTTAGATACGCGATCTCTTATTCAACTAACCGATAGTGATGTCTTTCGCAAATTATACAATACCCAATGCCAGTCTCCATGGTGTATTTGAGTAGCTAAACAAATATACTTGTACGGAAGAATCGGAAGCTCTGTAACGGTTTCTGGGCACAAAAGAAATGAGTAAGAAATAAATTTGAGCGCGAACGGTGGCCGCGTCCCAAGTATGTAGCATCACCCTTGTTTGAATTTGCAATCCAAGCAACACACATATTGTGCGGTTAAGAAACTGTCACCGAATCAGCACTACCGATACCGCAATCAGAGAAGATTTGGCATAATGTATTTGCTTCAGCTTTGGTTGACGTTTCCTTCAATCCTTGAGGAAGGGCAAGATAATGACGAGCAAAGCAAGGCTAGTTATGGGGATATTGATGTACTAATCAGGATCCACAAGTTAGCCACGCTCCTCAGACCTCTAGAATTCCCGAAGCTTACGAAGGACCTTCTCCAGGTAGCCTATGGGTGAACCAGCCTCTAGTCAATAGACCCGGAGCGTTGATGCTTCCTCTTCCAGTACCTTGTATTTCCCCTAACACATTTTAATAGTCCGGTAGTGAAGGCAAAAATAACCCACAGTAGAACATAATCGATGCAACCAACTTGCTCACATTCCGAGAAATAGCGCAGAGAAGCAGTCAAACAGTAGAACTCGCCCAAATACGTTGGAGAGACGGCCATAGAGCGGCTGTTACCCTACAAAGACGCCAAGTACAAGGACATCGACTCGATTTTTTGGTACGGCAAATCCACACACAAAACTTAGTAACATTAACCTACACTAAAACTGCACTCAATGACTCAGCTTTTTAGTCACTTCCACACCAGAACTATGTTCCTCGTCTGCGACGGAAACACCTTCAGTGTGCTCCTGGTCCAGCACAAGGCTATTTTTGTGAAGCGCAGCCAAGCGACGCTGGTGCAGCTTCTCTTCGTCAATGCGTGGGCCCTTGAACGTGTGCCGCTTCGAGGAGAACCAGAGAGCTAAAACGAGAGAAAAGAGGCCCACCGCCACGACAGACACGTAGCTCATGTTCTGTGGAGTAACGGGAAGAGCGGTTGGAATACACGCAATAACATCGATAAAGATGACCCAAGCAATCGATATCGCGTTGATGGCAGCTCCATACCGGCCGAGTGAGAAGTAACGCTCCGGCAGCACCTTGTCGCGACCGCGCCATAGCAGAATCAGCTGGGGAACGGCACATGATGTCTGCAGGTATATAATATTGGCGCTAACCATGGCTGAGAAAGCCGTAGTAGATCCGATGAAAATCAAGGCGTAGAGCTGGACTGTCAGAAGAGGGAGTGATAAGAAGGATGTCAATGCCACTTACTGTCACAAAGACACCAGAGAGCAAGACTGCATTCATCGGCATCTTGAAGCGGTGGTTAATACGCATCCAAAACTTGGAAAACGGCAGAGCGCCGTCACGAGAGACAGCCCAAAGTGTGCGAGAGGAAGTCGTGACATTTCCGACAAGGCATCCAAAGAAGCAGAACGCAAACAGGGCCGTTAGAATGGATGCAGCAACATCGGATTGAGTTCCTTGGCGGTAGATTTCAATGAGGGGCAGTCCTGTCGGTGTTGAAAGCATGGCCTCGACGTCGTTGATGGCGTACATGCAGGCACACGCAAAGGGAAAGGCAGTTAGGAAGCCGCCAAAGAGCGGCAGAAGAATGACGCGAGGGACATTGCGGCCAGGGTTGGGAATCTCCTCGCACATATGGGCGCCTGCATCGCTGCCCAGGAAACTAAAGACGGAGTTGACGGTGGCGAAGAGAAAAGTGAGGCCTTGGTTGTACCACCCGGTGCTTGAAGTGAAATCTCCGAAAATCCAGGACGCTGGGGCATGGTTATTACGGCCGCAGATGAAGAGGGTCAGAGTTGTTGAGATAAGAACGAGAACAGAAAGATAGGCTATATTGTGAGCAGGTGTTTGGGTATGAAAGGGCAAAACATAGTAGATTAACAGGATAGGGGACATACTGGTCAATTTATTGTAGAGGGGAATCAGGTGGTGGCCAAAGATGTTGATGGAGACAGCCAACCACATCAACAGCACAGCAACACACCACTGTTGCCAATGCTGGTACTCGTACTCTGGGTGCCATAGCAGTGCGATGGAGAGCACCATGGAAGCAACAAAGTTGGACACAGAGCAGGCGCCCATCCACCAGCCGATCACACTCAGCCAGCCGTTACTGGTTGTGTTAATGCTGGCTCGCTCCGTGTCGAATATTGGAGGGGGCAATTCACTTACACAAAAGCTGCAAATGGCTTGTAGGCATCACTGGCTACCATATACGACCAGTAGTATTGCGCTCCGGCAACTGGGTAGGCAGAGGCGAGTTCCGCCATGCCCAAAGACAACACAAAGGTCATGGCACCAGCCACAGCCAGCGACCAAATGGCACCAGCACCAGAAGCTTCTGTGATGGCCGACCCCACGGCCGAGCCAAAGCCCAGCCATGTGCAGGTGAGAGTAAAGGACAGGGCGCTCAGACTCAGCACGGAAAACTGCCGCGGCATTTCGCGCTTGTAGCCAACGGCCTCGAGCTCCAGATCGTCGAGGTCCGCATATTCGGAGACATCCATGATGAGGCGTTATGTTGAATGCAGTCAGAGCTGTACGGTGTAAGAGGACAAATTTCCGAGTTAACGTATGAATGTTCTGCAGTAGGTAGAATGCGTCACGAACTAGGATTGTAGGAACAGGCGAAGCTATATATCCCTAGAAACACTGATGGCCCGTCGACATAGGAAATACCGGGCAGTTAGGTATCTTGACGGTCCCATGGCTGTTGTTGCATGTATTGGATTACTTGTGATAACGGGGGGTTGGTTCGGTGGAGTCGGAGCGTAAAAGGAGATATCGACAAAGCTTATCAAACAGCTTTATCGAATATCGCCTCATTGGGACATGTTGACCATGCTGGTGTGGACTGGAGGCGCTAACTCGCATGCAATTATCTGCACTATCTGTGCTCTGGAGCTAAGCTGGCCAAGGTCGAACACAGAAGCAAGGCATTCCATACCTTTGTCGATACACTGTTGAAATGTGTTTTGCTTAACTTGGATTATTGGATTATTAGATTATTTGATGTGATGTAACTTTATCTAATCCATTTACATGGTTCAACCTATCTACTCTCTCTTTTATAACTGCTACCTCCACAGCTCTTCAATCGTAGTTGACGGCAAAGCTAAACTTGTCGTCGTAGTGGATCTTCCAGTAGGCGTCCCAGATCTTTGTCGTGATCGGCCCAACCTTGCCATCGCCAATCGGTTTGCCGTCCAGCGAAGTGATGGGCATCACACCTCCTGCCGTCGTGCACATGAAGATCTCGTCACTCTCGTAAGCCAGGTCGACCAGCACAAACTCGATCCGCATTTCGATGCCCAGCATCGTCGCCACATCCTTCACGCTCTTGCGGGTAACGCCCTCGAGGACGCCTCTCTCCGGCGAGTAGAGCACGCCGTCTTTGATCAGCACGATATTGAAGCCAGAGCCCTCGGTCAGGTTGTTGTCGCCGTCGGTCAAAAAGGGGAAAACGGCACCGCGGTCCTGGGCTTCGAACATGGCTCTCGTGAGGTCACCCCACTGCAGGTTCTTAACGGTCGGGTCCATGCAGCCTGGAGACGTGCGCTTGACGGTGCGAGCAATAATAGAAGATCCCGTGCCGTCCATCTGCATGCTCGGCTGCATAACCCAGATGTAGGGCATGATGAAGAGATACATGCGGTTTACCAGGTCCTTAGGGTTGTTGCCACGGACGCCCTTGAGGCCACGAGTGACGATGATCTCAACAAAAACATCGCGGATGCCGCTCTTGCGCACCATGTCGACCAGCGTCTTCTTGACCTCCTCGCGGGGCATCGGCCACTTGAGGCGCATCTTGTCAAGGCTGCGGCTGAAGCGGTCAAGGTGATCGTCGAGGCGGAAAAAGCGGCCATCCCAGACCGAGGGCACATCGTAGGTCAGGTCGCTGTGCATGAAGCCCTCGTCAAGCAGCGGGATGCGTGCTTCGTGGAGGGGCACGAGCTCGTTGTCGACCCAGGCGACGCCCAGCGCAAACGGGTTGGAGCTGGTTTTCAGCTCTGCGACGCGGCTGTCATAGGCAGCGAACAGCTCTTTCATGGTCGTCATGGTGGCGGTAGCTGCGAGATCAAATATGGCTGGGGTAAGAGTTAACAAGAATAGTATGGCAAGGGAAGAAAGCTCAAAGGTCCGGATGATGACCTCGTGGATCTAAGATGTGCTAGCTTTCGTCGCTGATAAGTAGATACAGAGGGGAAGGGGTACGGTATATACCCCGTCAACATTCGTGCATATTCTACGATTGGGCCGCCACTTGCATGGCCGACTTTCTCCTAATGCGGCAAAATCAAAGGTGGCTAGCTCGAATCCCACCCACGTATCAGCTGCGTGTCGAGGGTGCGCTTGCCAAACTAGCATCCAGCGTCCCGCAGAAGAGTGCTCGAATGCCTGATTGGAATTTGTTATCTCTATCGTTCCTCTATCTATCTAAGGATTGTGAACTACCTGCATAGCCTAAGAGGCAAGTCGCTACGGGTTGCCATATTTTAGGGTAGGATCGTTCTCTTTCGGCACTGTGACTAGACCCCGTGCCTCCTTCGCCTTCCACTGCAGCCCCTTTAGGATGCCATACACAGTCTTCAGTGTAGGGGTGGGCACGCCCGCTTTCTCAGCTTCGCGCAGCGGTTCGCCCACAATGTTTTCATACTCGATCAGGTTACCCTATAAGGTCAGCATTGTGCTCTAGGGTGGTCAACGGCATCTCTTTAGATTCCACACACCTTCTCCATATCCTGCATCATGCTCGGCTTCAGGAACGCTGCCCACGGATCAATAGTGATGACCTCCTCGATGGTCTCTGTCGGCAGGACCACCTTGTCGACAGCCAGCGCCGCTGCGGCAATTTCCTGCATGATCGGCCGCAAAAGGTTGTCCACGACGTGCTCGCTGTACCGCATGCGCGTAGCGTCCATGCCCAGAATGGCCGCGACGCTGTTGAAGGACGAGTTGTACAGCAGCTTGCGCCAGCGGCAGAAGCGCACATCGGGATCATAGCGGCACTGCACGGTGCCTCCGCAGGCACCATAGATCTCGGTAAATGTTTTGGCCGTGGCCGCGGCCGTTTCAGTTTTCGACGGATCAGACCCAAAGGCGCCGATGATCAGAATGTCATGGTCGTCGTGCTTGATGAACCCGGGCGGCTTCTCGGCAGCGCCAATGAGCGACACGCCGGATAGCACCGTATTATCTGGAAATTTCGCCAGCAGCGGCCTCTCAATGTTAAGGCCATTCTGCAGAAGCACGACTGTGGTGTGTCCTGGAGTGACGGCCGGAGCTACAAGATCGGCAACGGATGGCGGGACATCGGGCACATTCTTGGTTGAGACTGCCACGAAGTCGAATGGCGGGAGTCCCTCCTTGGCCACGTCAGGGATATGATCGATGACTACCATCTGTTAATGACTGGTGCAAGCAACGTGATTGAAAAGAGCGTCCATCATACTTTCAGTCGGCCGCCAGCCGCTGACATCGCCATGGTCGATGGATGTGATGGTGAACCCGTTTGCTTTGACCTGGGCGTAGTTGGAGCGCAACACTGCCGTCACTTCTGCCCGGCCTCCCTTTTCTAGTGTGTATGCGGCCATGGTCCCGACACCGCCGGAGCCCACAATCAGCACACGCGCCTTCCTGGTCTGCGATTCTACCATATTCGCTCGTTTTCTCAAGAAGCTGGTTGGTTGAGTGGTCGGGGTGGCAGCTCGCAGTTTTCCTACAGGACGTTTCATGTAGCAATAGGTGGCTTTGATAACGCCCCGATCTCGGGCAGGTCGCCGGAAATCCCAGCACTAACCGTAAACGCCCACCAATTGCTTGGTAGGAATTACAAGCTCGCGTGTTTGGAGAAGGCGCTTGGTGGGGAATCAGAGCTATTTGATAGTGCATAAATTCTGTCATAGATTCGACACAGACTAGGATAAACGGTATGCCTGGCAGATAAATAGAATGTATTCTCATTCGGTTTCCAACGCAGTATTCAGGGAGGATTTGATTTTCAAAAGTAGTTTCTCTAATAATCCAAATGTCTGAAATAAGCAAAAAGTAAAATAAAAATCACGAATAATCTATTTTAATTATCGCTCGCTCTTCGTAACTGTCCGTCTACAACACGCTGCTTTCCGTCTTTGGCAGCAAATCTTCCACGGCCGCCACAGCATCCAATGCCATGCCAAACCCGGCCTGGAAACCCGTGCCGCCAGCACCGTAGTTATGCACCACCACGTGCCCATCAATCGTCTCCCTCTCGACACGGGCACCACCTTCGCGCGACGGCCGCAACCCAGCGACGACAGCAAGGATCTCGGGCGGAGACAGCCGCAGTTCTGGACTCAGATCGAGGTTGCGCTCCAGAATGGATGCCGATTCACGGGCATAAGTAGCATGGTCACCATTGCCCTTTTGCAGGTAGCCGCCGAGGATGACGTGGCCATCGGTGCCCGGTCTTGGAATGATGTAGGTGATGGAGTCGTCAGTATAGCGCATCATGTTGGTGACTACATGGGGTGCGCGGACTAGCAGCACCTGGCCACGCGTGGGATAGCAGGCTGGGTCTTGGACGCCTGTAAGACGACGGGAGGCGTTGCCGGTGCAGTTAAAGACGATTTTGGTGGTGCGACTTGCCCAGGCAGCGGAGAGGCCGGGAAGTGTCTGGCGCACAAAGGTGACACCGGCTGCTTGTAAGCGTTGGAAGAGCCATAGCAGGTGCTGGGGCGCATTGACGGTGACTGTGGTAAAAGTTACACCGAACTGGGCGTCTTGAGGCAGTTGTGCTGTAGGGATGACGGAGAACTGGGAGACATTAGAAGAGTCGCAGCAAGGCTACAGATAGACCGCAACCTACATCATTGAGGTAGCCAGCGATGTCCTCGATCTTGTCTTTAGGGGCAGCATTGTTCCAGAGCTCGACAGTCGTCGTCTTCTTGACAAAGGCCTCCTTGGAGCAAGTAGAAGCAAGATGGAATAGATGACGGTAGCCGAGCTGATCCCAACGGAGAGCTTTGGCATCGCTGCCGGATATGGAGGAGTAGTTGCAGCCGGCCCTGTATATGTTATTTCCATGCGGTACAAATAATAGAAGAGCTAGCTTTGTTACCATGGAGAGGTGTAGTCGGGAGCTGTGTCACCTGGCATGTACTCGGCCACAACAGTGATGTACTTTCCCAAGCCTTTCTGTGCAAGGACGAGGGCCGTGTCGAGGCCAATGATGCCGGCCCTATGAGAAATGTCAGTCAACGACAGAAAATGGCCAATGGCACCATACGGGACTCGACTCGACGCACCCGACAATGACTATACTGTCGCTTGCTGTCCAGGCTGTCATGGTGAGAATCGTGTTTGATTGTGAGAAGCACCACGTCGATTGTCGATTGCCAACTGTCAATTGTCGCGCAAGGACCAAAACCTGTCAGAAGGCCGCCCTTTCTATGTTTTGTCGAAGTTCGTTACCGAGTCGTGCGTTTTGTCATACCAAAAGCGAACTGTAGGCCGAAGCAAACCCAAGAGCAAGACTGCTCCGCGGGCATGGTTATGGGTAGTGGCGTGCTAAGCGGCCGCGGAAAACACGTATCTTATCAATATCTCCTATTCGGGACAAGTAGACTTCATTAGCGCATCTCCACTTGCGCCGGGGAGATAAGACCTGACGCGCTGCTTGTGCTCTAGTTCTGGACATGATCGTTAGCTATTGCCGTCTGGGGGAGGTAAGCGTGGGAGTGTAGACTCGAGTGTTGTAGATTTCCGCGTAGTCGCTTCCCATCCACGAAATCGTCTTGAAACATTATCTATCCCCGATTCAGCCGTCGTTCTCCGTCTGCCGTCTTCATGATCCGCGAGTTCAAATTTGTCGGCGGTCCCAGCCGGAAGCGGCGCCGCAACACACCTCGGGACCCGGCACCCCCGATTCGCGATGGCAGCGTGGCCCATGCCACACCCTACAAAGCCAAACGGGCAGCTCCTCCAGAACGGGCGCTTGTTCGGCGAACCAGCATCGGATCGAGTCCATCGACCTCGTCAACAAGTAGCCCGCCGGCTCCCACTCCGCACTCTTCTCTTTCTATGCCATCACCACTGGATGCCACAAGTCAAGGCTCCATCGCCCAAGAACTTGCCACGATTGATACCCAGCTGGACAGCTCGTCAATATTCGGCGGTACTTCCTTGATACCAGATGGCGGGACGTCTCACGATAGTAATGTGAATTCATTTGCAACTAGCCGCGTTCCGGGCGACTTTCCGCTTTCCACTGGACACACTTTCGTACCGGCATTGACGAATGCAAGCACTTATTGGCCCAAAGATGCTGTACCGCGGTCGGCCACTTCACCCGAGGCTTATACCAATCCCTTCTTTGCTGTCGGCTTCGATCCTCTAATGTTTGATCTGGGGAGTCCGTCGGCAGCTCTCCCAGAGCCGTCTCTTGTACCAATCACGCCATTTCTTCCAGGTCTAGCGGAACGAACAACGGCCGCCTTCGCAGAAGAGGGAGGCAGCAGCAGCGTAGAAGACGGCAGCTTGACAGACAACTCTGCTAGCACGCCGGCCACTGAGGTTATTGGCTCGCCAGAGCTCGTTGACAATCAGGTGGTCGTGCTGCCACCATTCCAGCACGTGCAGCCGTCTATACTCCACGACACTATTTCCCGGATCTTCTATCAATGTGAGTGTTCCGAATGTGCATGTGTTTTTCGGGTTGTACCTAACAAAATAGACGACAAGGAGTTTTGCATTCTCCCCATTACACACGACTGCACCGTCAACCCATTTCGGCATAATTACGACTCTGTGCAGAACCGGCACCTCTTGCGGCATGCCGTCCTCGCCCTCTCGTACAAGCATATTCAGCACGATACGGGTTCTTGTGCGCCCGAAGCGACGACGTATCGCAGGCGAGCACTTCAAATGCTCAATGACACGGTGCCAACACGGGTTGGGCGATCGGACGCGTCGCTGTTAGATGCAGCAGTTGTCCTCTTTACGCTGGATGTACGTGTTCTTAGCACCATATACTGTAGCCTCTCTGCTGACACGCATAGTGTGCCATCTCGGCTTTCGGTCGCTGGTCCGATCATCTTCGGCGTGCCAGCCGCATTCTGCGGCCCGCGTCCATGGTTTCACTACCTCCAAAACGGCGCTTCCAGGTGGCTCTGCTGGTGTGGTTCGACATCATCCTGGCGCTCACCAACCGCAGCCAAGTCGTGTTTCCGCCGTCGTCCATCCGCACTTTCTTACAAGGTCTCGGCGACGGGGAAGGTGAGGTTGGCGGAGACGCGCAGAGCACGCATTTCTTTGCCGTCACAGGATGTCCCGCGGGTCTCTTCAAGTTCATGGTACGGCTTGCTGCATATGCACACGAGTGGAAGGTGGCCTCGACCATGTCGTCGTGTGTGCAATTCGACCTGCGTCCGGTTCTGCGGCTGCGACAGGCCATCAAGGACTGGGCCAGCCCCATGTTTGCCGAGCCAGACATGGACGAGGAAGAAGGCAGCGGAGACGACGACGCAGACGCCGTGGACGGCGACGAGAGCGTGTCTGCCGCCAAAGAACGCGACGAGAAGCAGGAAGCAAGGCTCAACGACATGCTGGACCGCTACCATTGCGCCGAAGCATGGCGATCTGCCATGCTGCTGTACATTGAGCGGGTGTTCAGGTGGCAGAACCGGCGACTGCAGCGGACGAAGCGGGAGCGAGAGGAGGCGGAGAGCCAACCAACAGAAACAGGAGAGCCACGAGAGCCACGAGAGCCACGAGAGCCACGAGAGCCGCGACAGCCACGAGAAGCTCAGGGCACAGACACGACCACCACCGGCCGCATCCGGTTCCTCGCGCGACGCGTCCTGATCCATGTGATGGCTTGCCGGCGGACGACGCTGGTGCAGAAGCAGCTGCTGATGCCGGTGTTTTTGGCCGGCGCCGAGGCCACGGACAGCGGGCTGCGGCAGGACGCACGCAACTTCTGCAGCTGGTGGGGGGCGCGGTCGCGGTACCACATGTTTGTGACGGCTCAAGCCCTGCTGGAGGAGACGTGGGAGGCCCAGGCCCAGGCGCAAGAGGAGGGGATGTGGTGGGGTGCGGTGCTAGACCAGAAACGTCGCGACGGCCAGAAGGAGTATCTGCTGGGGTGATGGCACGTGTTTGGGATTACGAGGAGTTAGGGGCACAGATACAGAATGGAGCTTGTCTTGATGAGACGGGTGAAAAGACGGAGGTGAGATCTCGCCTCGTACCAAGATCAAGATCAAGACGGCACAGACGGGCCCGAGCATTGTATCGTATGCAGCATACATCCGCGATATCAGGTGCAACCCAGGTCTCCGTACGCGTCGTCCGTAGTTACTCCTGCTCGTCGTCGTAGTCCGTTCCCATCTCTACCCGTTGCTGCGCGCGATGGCGTTGGCTGCGATGACTAATCTTCCAGGGCCCAACCAGACGGCCACACCCCGTTTCGACAGCCCTCACCGCCTTTATATTAGGCTTGTTTCATAGGCGGCCAACAGCGCCCCTCCCCCCTGATTTCTTCCCACATAAGGTCGCCCGTCAACACACACAAGCCGTAAGCGTCGACCTCCTCCGCCCGCTTCGCTACCAAGGACCAAGGCACGCGCACGCCCCCTGGCCGTTTGTTTGTCTTCTCTCCTTTCGCCGTTGCATTTGGCTGTTGCATTGCCGCTGTGCTTCCATCGCTGCCAACCCAACAATATGTCGCTCTTCTCCGGGATGTAAGTCCTCGTCCGTGTCCCGTCTCCGTCCACCTCCGTCTTTTCACGCTCTTCTCCGTCGTCCTGCCGTCTTCTAACCACCGACCCCTAGAAACGCCCGTCTGCGCGGCACCACTGGCCGGACTGGTTCCAGCCGCAGCCCAACCACCCCGACCGCCGATGCCCCCCCCGTGCCTTCGCCCACAGCTTTATCCCAGGCCAGCCCGTCCCTCGAGGCACTCCCCGGCATAGCAGGCGCTGGCTCCGGCCTGGGCATACCCACCTCGGCCTCGACACACTCGCTGGCCAGCAGCCACAATTCGGGGTCCGCCATTTCGTCTTCTGTCTCGGCCCCCCATATCAGCAACAGCAACAACAACTCCTCCAACCACCTCACCGCCTCCTCCAACAACATTAGCAACAACATTAGCACATCGGCCACATCGCCCTCTGTATCAGGGCTATCGCCAGCGGCCGCACCAGGGACGGCCATGCCTGCTGCTGCTGCTGCTACGGACCGGCCGTCCATCAGCCTGCAGCTAATCCAGGCACAGCCGCTGCCGCTGTGGCTCAATCCGGCGTACGCCAAGCACATTGTCAAGGGCAACTTTATGACGCTGAGCGCGCGGCCCAAGACCGTGGAGCAGGGCGAGTGGTTAGCCCACCAGGGTAGGTCGTCTTTGTGCCGTTTTGAACGAGCGTCGGTGCCCGTGGACTAACCTCCCAGTCGTCGAGCACTACCGTCTGCTCTGGAACTTTGTCCGCCTCATCTACGAAAAGGAAAAGGACGGCACCTGCATCTGCAACCCCATGACCTGTCCCAAGATGTCGGCAGGACGGTAAGCCTTTCCGGTTGTCCGGTTCCCCTCTGTCGCAGAATCTAGAGGCGATCTAACTCTCCCCCTCTCACTCTCCAGAAACCACTCCTACACTTGGCTTAACAGCCGCTTCGAACCCATCGAGCTCCCCGCCCGCGAATACATCTCCCTCATGCAGCGCTGGATCTCCGGCAAGATCGACGACACCAACATCTTCCCCACCGACCCGACCACCGTCTCCTACGCCACCAACCCAGCCCTCGCCTCCGCCGGCTCCCAGACGCCGCTCCTCCAGCTAGCCGCTGCTGCTGCCGCGTCGAACGCCGCGCCGGGCACCGCAGACGGGTCCTCCCCGGCGGCCGGTGCCGCTGACGACTGGGTCGGCAAGACCAGCGGGTTCCCGCGGGACTTTGTCGGCGTGTGCCGCACCATCTTCCTGCAAATGTTCCGCGTCTACGCTCACCTGTACTGGGACCACTTTGTCGAGCCGTTCTACCACCTCAACCTCGAGAAGCAGCTCAACAGCTGCTTCTCGCACTTTTTGCTGTCCGCGACCGCGCTCAACATGCTCAAGCCCGAGGACGTTGAGCCCATGCAGCTGCTGGTCGACCTGTGGGCCGCGAGCGGCACCTTCCCACCAGAGTCCAAGGCCTATGCGCTAGCTAACCTCGAGAACGGCCGGCGGCTGATGCAGGGCAACGAGAGTTAGCCAGCAGGTTGCGGCATGGGGCGAAACGGTATCGGGCAGGACCACAAGGATGAGCAGGACGAGGCGACACCGAATGAGGTAGAGAACAGGCACAGGAGGACGATGTGCGATGCATATAGGAGCGACCAATGGGTACACGAAACGGCCGAGGAAGAGAGACAGTGGAGGAGATATTGCATATGGACTAGCCGCTATTTTGTCTTGTTCTGTCATTCTGCCACATTTAAAACCATTTTTTTATCTACCAAGGATCTGTCGTGATTTGGGTCGACTTCATTAGCTCACAGGGCAAACGGCCAAGTTCATAAATCAATACATTTTTGCTATGCCTAAGGGTCCCGTCGTAAATGGTCAAAGGGTCATATAAAAGCATTTCGTCAAAAGACAAAAGAAGATCGAACGAATAAAGAGATGAGAAAAATAAGAGACAAGAAGAAATCCCGAAAGGCATCCAGTAAAAGAAAGAAACAAATATTCAGAGTAGCGAAGAATCCGGAAGCACCAACTAGCTAAACACGGTAACAAACATATCCATCAAAGAGAACTAGTGCCCATGCATGTCCCGGTATCTGTTTTGTCCATAGGCGTCATTACCGCTGGTGAGTGGTCGTAAAAGTGTCATTCTTTCTTCCCGATAGCATCGGCTGCCGTGGTAGTGTCGTCACGAGGGCCATTCATCCTGGTGTAGTCCTGGCATCGTCCCGACTTTCCCCACGGCGTCGCCGAAATTGCTATCCGTGTCGCACGCCGTCGACACCCACCCAACGCCTTTCCAGTTCCTCCATTTTTCCAATAGCCACACACAAGTGGTCCATGCTGAAACTGAGCTTCGGGAAGCCGAGTGTCAACAGGACACATACGCGTGAACCAAGAGTAATCGTAATAAGTCAAGAAATAGCCAAGCCACTTGATGCACCCAGCAGCCAACGTGAGAGCAGGTGCCCTTTAATAATACCGCGGTGGCGGCGGACGCTCATACTCCCGCGGAGGGGGGTAGTCCGGCTCCCGGTAGCCGGCATCGCGGGGCGGAAAGTCGCGCGGTGGAGGATGCGGCAGACGGTCGTACGGAAGGGCGCGAGGGGCATACGGATCGCTGTGCCCGTAGTCACGGTAGTAGGGATCCTCAAAGGCCCGAGGAGCGTGCATCCGATAGTCGTCCACCGGGGCACGACGAGGGGGCGAATAACGCGGCGCATTGTCATAGTACGGCTGGCGGCGCGGGCTGCGATCACGGTAGCCCTCGCGATAGCCTTCCTTGCCACGGTTTTCGTAGCCACCGCGCTGGGGCGGAGGAGGCCGTCTGTCGTAGTCTTCGCGGGGCGGCTGGAAGGGGCGGCGACCCGTCGGCGAACGCGAGCGGTTCCGATAGTCACGGTGCTGGAAGTCGCCAGTGGACTTTGGAGAGGTTTAGTACCCCGATTTGGACGTTGGGACAGAGGCAAGACTCACCGCCGTGCATGTGACCTGCTTGCCCTTGAACTCTTCGTTGTTCAGCTTGTCAATAGCCGCCGCGAGATCCTGGGCGGTTTCGAATTCAACGCATCTAGAGAGTCAGTCATGGCACACATGAGTGTGGATGGGGGCCGAGAGCTACGTACCCCTCGCCTGCGCGGTTGGTCTCGGAGTAGACCACTTCCCGTCCCGAGCCGCGGGCAAAGTCTTTGAGATCCTGTATCCATAGGTCGTGTAAGTCGCTGTCCAGATAGCAGTCAAAAGGAAATCGATCCAGAAGCTGGCCGTTCAGAAAAAAAGCGATCCTCCTTTGCTTGTTCGCCAACACCATCCAGAAAACCAGACCAAGAGGAGAGAAGAAGACGCAGAGGGGAGGGATGCAGGAAAGAGCAAAGCCAAGAGAGAAGTGGAAGCCAGCTGTGAGAGGACAGGGAAATGAGAAAAAAGAGAGTATCCCGTGCCAGTCGGTTCCAGTCCATAAGCCACGAGCCAAGCCACCGACGCAGTCAGGCGAGAGGGATGCTGAGACCTAGCCCACGTTTCCGTCCTCCAAGCCAGCTGCTGGAACCTTGGGTTGCAGGCAAACAGGGGGAAAGAGAAACAGGAGGGGCGAGGGTGAGCAGTGCCCAACAGCCCAACAGCCCAGTAGAACAGCAGCCTAGCAGCCCATCAGCCCGACATGCAAGACGAGGACAGTCAAGGTGGAGCCACCGAGTCACCGGGACAGACGGCGCTGTGTTCTGTTGTCCACGCCAGGTGCAGCACTGCATGCTTTGTCAGGGCAACAAGTGGGACTACGCCTCCGGGACAGCAGTCAAACAGCCGACAGGACCCCGGAACACCGTTCACCCAGGCCGTTCTGTTGCAGGACCGGATCCGTCTCTTTTGTTCCGTTTTGGGAGGCCAGCCGGGCGGAGAGAGAGAGGGGTAGAGAGACACAGAGAAGAGAGAAAACAACAGGCAAAAAGAGCGGCGGCGAAGGAAGAAAGTTGTAGAGGGGGTAGCAAACCGACCTGCCAGCTGGTGTCATTGGATAGACCCGAGATGACCATGCGATGCGCGGTGCGACGCGGACGCGGCGGAGCACGTTCCTGGGGGTGGAAGTTGGGCTCGCGAGGACGAGGGCCCCGAGCAAACTGGACGGTGAGACGAGAGCCCTTGAAGTCCGATCCATCTGTAAGTCGAGGTAGAAGCAAGCGCGCGCCGTTGGTTAGCAACAGGTCCGGCCGAGAAGCGGCACACGTAGGAAAGAAAAGAAGGCGCCAGATCCAAGAGGGGGGAGGGAACACAGGATGGGAACCAGAGAGGGGAGAGAGGAGAGAGAAAGCCGTTGGAGCCAGCGTGAGATTGGCACCAGGGTGACAGCCTCTCTCACGCAGGGTTGAAGGCAGAGTCGCTCCTTGGGGTCCAGGACGTACGAAAAGCTGTGGTGGGCACCGGGTTAGCTCTAGGTTCTGTACTATTTTTCCACATGTCATTTGGTCTGGGGCAAAAACATCGACATACCAGGCACCACATCGCGTGCATCCATGGCATCGTTGTACTCGATGAAGCCGAAGCCGTTCATGAGCTTGACCTCCGTAATCTGGCCGGTGCCATGAGTGCTGAAGTGGTTCTCGATGTCGGCTTTGGTAGCTGTGGGGAGAGGCGAGAGACAAGCCAGAGTCAGCGCTGTCTAAAGACGAACGACAGAAGAAAGTCATGAGCGAAAGGAACTCACCAGTCTTGGGCAGGTTGCCCAGGTAGAGGCGGGTGGCCGAGACCTCAGGTGGCCGGGAGCTAGGCGTAGAGCTCGGCAGAGTGCCCGTTGTGGTCGACATGGTTGCGATGTCTAGGAGGTGAAGGCCAGGTGGAACACGGAAGAAGAAACAGAGACAAGAGCAAAATGCAGATGGTGTCGAAACAGCGGTGTCGTTGCGATAAAATATGAGGAAGAGAGAGAGAGAAAAGAAGTGAAGAAGAGCGAGAATCAGTGCGGCTCGGGCGGACTGGGGGAAGAAACAAGGATGGGCGTGGGATGAGATATAGCGTGGGGAAAGCTAAAGGACTAGAGTGTCACGCGGGAAGACAGTGGGAGGAGGAGAGGAGTATGTGGTGAGAACGGGTGGTCGGCGACTGGGGTGACGAATTATGGGAGAGCGAAAAGATGGCGCAGTGTGTGCGAGTAGTCGGGGCGGTGAAGATCGGAGGCGGTCAGGAGGGGAGAATCGTTGGCAGTTGCGAGCGGAGAGAGTCGCTGTACACAGGCAGAAGCGAGCCAAAAAGGACGCCGGCCAGAGAAAGCGAAGAGAGAAAAGGTCGCCGAAAAAGAAGCCAAAAAGGCCAAAAAGGCAAATCCAAACAAAAAGACAGCAAAAAGGCACCAGGGCCGCTAGAGCTGAGAGCACAGAAAGAGACCAGACACGCAGGGGCCGCACCCGAAAAGGCAAACAGGCCGAGTGCAGAAAGTACTCGTTGAGCGCAGCGACCAAACGACCAAGTCGTTGGGGACGATGAGTATGGAAAAAAGAAGCTTTCGTGACGATCTTTTTGGAGGTGGGAGGAGCAGTGGCCGTTGCGGCGATGGCTGGTAATAAGTAGTCCGTACGAGCCAAAGCGGCAAGGGCGACAAGTCGCTGCGGGAAGGAGGAGGCCGTAGCAGCAGCAGCAGTAGCAGCAGTAGCTCAGGCCTAACTACGGCGGACAGCGGCCACAGCGAGGTGGGGAACGCTTGAGCTGGAGCGGCTCGCAGCAACGGGCGGCGGGCGGGGCTTGGGGGGGAAGGAGCCACCTCAGAGGAGGAAAGACTGTGTTGGGAGATCGAGGGCCAATCAACGAGAGTGGGCGCCTCACTGGTCCCGCTTTTCTGCAGGGGAGGGTGTCCAGGCCCAGAGTGCGTGAAATAGCAGACACACGCTGTAGCGGATCCAGCTGGTGATGTGCCGCGAGCCAGCACAGCGTGCCCAGACAGGCCGCACCCATGTCCGATCACACTAGGAGCCGCCGACATGTGTGACGAAGGGACACGAAGTGCATACGAGTACGTGTCTGCTAGAGCAGGAGAGGACAGACAAGAATTCGAGGTCGAGGAGACGAGCAGGAAGACAGGAAGACAAAAGAGAAAAGAGAGTAGAGAAAAGAGAAAAGACAACAAAGCGGACGGCAACCCAGACAAGCAGACTTGGATACGCAAGGGCGGCGACAGGAATGGCGCGGCTCGGAATATGATGAGGTTTGCTTTTGATTCCTCGTCGAGGGAGGCGGATATTACAAGTATGTACAACAGTCGAGATAGCGCTAGCCGTGTCTCAGGAGAAACGGCAAGAGGAGAAAGCAGACAGCAGACAGAACGAGGCAGCAGAACCCAACACCGTGCTATGCGAGACGGGCGTACCGGGAAATAGTAAGCAGTAAACAGGGCGAAGAAGGCCAGACCAGACGCAGAAGAACGGCTACTCCGGCAACAAAATATCCACCACCTCGTCGAGCATCGTGAACGCCAGATGCGCACTGCCATTAGCCACTAAGACACAGAAGACACAGAAGACACGGGAGGGGACGACAACACATGCACTCACTTCAGGCGGCTGTTGTTCAGCGTGGCAAAGATGCGCCGGCTGGCGGCTTGCGCGTTGAGGCGGCCGACGACGCTGCCGGCCAGGTCGGGCACCAGCGTCGCCAGCATCAGACTGGCTTCGGTGCGCGTGCGTGTTTTCTGCGCGGGCGTGCGCGGCGGCGGGCGGCGGCGGGCGGCCGGGCCCGCGGACGGCGCCGTGTGCAGGCCGCCGGGGAACAGCGCGTTCTGCACCAGGTCCAGGCAGCGCAGAACGGCGGCGTCGTCCTGGACGAGCGTGCGCACGTTTTCGCGCAGCTTGCGCTCGATGGTGCCGCCGAGCAGCTGGTGCAGGACGACGACGACGGCGCGGCCGCGCAGCCAGTTGTTGCCGCGGTTGAGCTCGAAGATCTCGAGGAAGATGTCGCAGATGGGCTTGACAAAGGGGGGCGCTTCGGCCGCTGAGGCCGCCGCCGCCGCCGTGGCCGCCGAAGCCGAGGCCCCGGGCGCGCTCCCGGGCGCCCCCTCAAACGCCGCCAGTTCGGCCGCCGCCTCGGCCGACTCGCCTTTCGCCGCCGCTGCCGCCGCCGCTGCCTCGGCCGCCGCCGCCGCACTCGCCGCGCTGCTCCCCTGCAGCTGGCTCGTGGCCGCGGCAATCAGGTTCTGCCCGGCCAGCGACAGCTGGTCCAGCACGGGGATGCTGCCCAGCAGGTCCTCCATGCCGTCCGCCACCGAGTCGTAGAGCCGCGACATGACGTCTTTGCGGTGGTCGTCGTCGACGGCGAGGCCGGAGGGGGCGCCGATCACGCGCTGCGACAGGAACGCCCGCAGGTCGCGGCTGCGGCACACGTCCGGCAGCAGCAGCAGCGCGCGCAGGTAGGACTCGAGAGCGGCGCGCCGCTTCTGCAGGAAGTCCGGCTGCAGCTTCATCATCACGACGTGGCGCCGCGGGAAGTCGAGCGCGCGCACCGACGGGTAGCGGGCGCGCAGCCGCTGGTGCAGCGCCCAGAACTCGGAGTAGCGCCGCGAGACCACCCAGGACGCCGCGGGCACGGTGTCGCCGGCGTCGCGCCGGACCTCGATCACGTAGAGCGCGTACTCTTTGGTGGGATTCTGCGCATGTTGCGTATTGTGCGTGTTGGCCGTGTTTGCCGTGTTTGCCGTGTTGGGCGCGTTTTGGCTGTGGGCACCCACCTCCCTCGCCATCTCAATCGACGTCAGCCGCACCGACGACCGCCCGTACAGGCTGCTATCACCCTCCTGCACCACGTACTGCTGCCGCTGCAGCTCCTTGCGCCGGATCTCGCGCTGCAGACTGGCCTTGGACTTGCGCAGGATCCGCAGCTCCGCCGTGTTGTTGGTCAGCTCGGCCTTGCGCAGCAGCGAGTCCACCACGGCGTCCTGCGCCCCGAGCCGGTCAATGTCTGTCGTCAGCGCCGCAATGGCCTCCGCCAGCCCCAGGTCACCCGGCGCTGCTTCGTGCACCTCGTCCTCGGTCGCCTGGTTGTGCTGGTTGTGCTGGTTGTGCTGGTTGTGCTGGTTCGGCTGGTTCGGCTGGTTCTTGGCCGCATCGCCGGTGCCGCCCCTCTTGAGCTCCGTCGACCCCAGCATCCCGCTGCCGCTCAGGCTGTGGCTCTCGTCGCCGCCGCCGCCCTCGTCGTCGTCGTCGGAGAGGTACTTGGCCTGGTCGTCGCCAAACAGGTCGTCGTCCTCGAACACGCCGATCCGCGACGCAGCACTGACCAGCCCCAGCGAGGCCAGGCTCGGCTTCTCCTGCTGGGCCTGTGCCGCGTGGCCTCTGTCCAGCAGACCGCTATCCCGGCGCCCCACGTCGATCGAGCCCCTGTCCGTCCCCCCCGAGAACACGCTGCTGGGGCCGCCGCGCCCGGGCCCGTCGTCGTCGAACAGCGACTTGCGCAGGTCTTCGGCCGTCGTCGGCCGCCTGTCCTCCATAATGTTGGTCAGCGCTTCCTCCACCGCCTGCACCACCTGCGTGTCCGGTCCGTCGAGCTGGTCGAGGCTCTGCACCGAGTCGGCGAGCGTGTCGTGCGCCGCCAGCGCCCCATTGTGGCCGCCGTGGGCCGCACTCGGGCCTTTGTAGCCGGAAAACAAGTCGTCGTCGTCGCCAAACAGCGGATTCGGCGAGCTGCTGTCGAGCGACCGCCGGCCGGTCTGCCCTGCGGCGTCGGGCCCGCTGCCGCTCGGCGGCCCAAACAGCGCGTCGCTCGATGCGGGCCCCGGGGTGGACCTCCGGGACGGCTGGGCCGTCGACACCGACACGGCCGTCGTCGCATGCAGCTTCGCCGGAGCAGGGCCCAGACGGGCGTGCGTGGCCTTTGCATTGGGAGGCGGAGTCGCGCCCCGTGACTCGGCGACGGTGGCGGTCGGCAGGGGCGGTGCCGCGGCGGCCGCGGAGATCGACGTCCGAGCCGTCCGCCGCCGGAGCGCCGCGTCCTCGGCCGCCAGACACTTGTACCACAGGTCCGACTTCTTGAAGCTCTGAAAGTACCGGGCCTTCATCTCGTCGAGCACCGCCGTCTGGCACCGCAGAATCGCCTGCCGCGCTCGATGGTACTGCTCCGGCGACGCCGCCGCGCCGGCTTCGAGAAAGGCCCGGATGTCGCGGCCGCGCTGCGCCGCCGAACCTGTGGCCACGTGCTGCAGCTCCGGGCGGGCGAGGTATGTCTGGTAGATCTGCGCCAGGTCCAGCCGGTCCGCCTCGGTCCACGGCGTCAGCGTCGACGCCGACGGCAGCGGCTCGTCCTCTGCGCCGTCCTCCTCCAGCGGGTTGCGGAAGCCGTCCACCACGAGCCAGAACTGCACCAGCGGCAGCCTGCGCTGCCGGTCCATGTACTCCATGAAGTACGACAGCCCCGCCGCATCGCGCATCAGCTCGTCAAGGTCCGCCGTCTCCAGCCGCGACGGAGCTGCCACCAGCGGCCCCAACCCGCCCGCTGCTCCGGCTCCGATCCCCATGCCCGCTCCGGACGCGCCTCCGCTGCCATCCGAGCCCAGTGCGCCCCCCATGCCGGCTTCGCTGCCGCCTCCGCTGCCGTCGTCGAGGCCGCCGGGCCCCATGCCGCCGTCGCTGCCGGCCATGGCCGCCTGCGTCCGCCGCGTGTCGCCACCGGCCGCCAGAATCTGCACCCGCTGGTCCAGCAGACGCTTGCTCATCTCCAGCCGCCGCAGATAGACCTGCTCCTGTTCGTCGCTTGCCGTCTGCTGCTGCGCCGCGTCCCGCTTCAGCTGGCTGGCCACTTCGCTGCGGAACCGCCGCGCGTCCGACAGATTCTGCATGCGCCGAATCGCGCGCACAAACCGCTCAAATCGCCGCTCGCTGTCGCCAATGGCCAGCCGCGGAAACGTCACGGAACCCGCCGCCGCGCCGTTGGCGCCTCCCGCTGCGCCGTGGCCGTTGGCGCCGCCGCGGCCGCCGGCTGCAGCAGCGCGGCCGCCCGATCGTGGCGCCGGTGCGTGTTGGTCGAGCGCCGCTCGTAGTTTGCGAACGGTGGACCGGTCTTGCAGCATGGTGCGCCCGTAGTTCTCCATCACCTGGTTCCACGTGTCGGCGTCCGACAGCAGCTGCATCACCGGAAACAAAACGGCACACGCCACGATCTCGCGCACAATCGCCGCCACCGGGCGGCTGGCCAGGAAGTCCGCCGGCAGCAGCTTGGGCAGCAGCCGTGTCCCCACCAGCTGCCGGAGGTAGTCCTGCTGCAGGCTGCGGGCGCTCGCATCGCTGCTCGTTTGGGCGCGCACGGCGGGGTGCAGGTCGCCGCCGGGGGCCAGCGACGACCGGTATTTGGCGGCCACGGCGAGGTCGAGCTCGTCGGACTCCGTCACCGAGCGGTTGAGCTTCCGGCCGCGCACCGCCCGCTCGGCTTCGTTGAAGTCGTGCATGTGCGCCGTCAAAATGGGGACGAGCCGGCTGGTCAGCACAGACACGAGGTCGTCCACGCCGAGAAGACGGTCGCGCAGATTCGCCAGAGCCAGCCGCACGGTCGCGTCCACTTCGTTCGGGAACAGCGGTACCACCGGCAGTCCGGGGCCGGGGCCGATATGGCGGAACCACGACTGCACGTAGTCGTGCAGCACGAGGCCGAGCAGCTGGTCGAGAGCCGCCGAGACGCTCGGAGACGCCGCATACAACGGCTCGGGGCTGTAGACTTGGCGCGCGCGGTACGCGGCCACTTCGCGGTCCCAGTGCGCTGGAGACACAAACGCAGCGGCCGGGGGTCGACGGGATTGTCGGAGGAGTCGTGTCGTGGCCGCGGAGGAGGCGGAGGACTTCGGGGAAGGCGTCGAGGAGGGGGGGTTCGAGGATTCGGGCGCCTTCGAGGGACTGGACGTCAGCACCGGGTAGAGTGGCCCTCGCACGGTCAGCGTGACGAGAGCCAGCAGTCCTGCGCCGGACAGCAGCACGCCGACAACGATGCCGTGGCCGGCAAAGCGGATGGCCGGGAACCAATGCGTGGCATAGCCCCAAGCGACGAAGCCGGCGACGCCCGCAAGAAGGACGTCCCGGAGGCGAAGGGCCATGGCACCCGGCGAGAAAGGCAAAGACAAGAAAATAGTCGCAAAGAAACAGAATGCAGGCCGGAAAACAGCAACGAAACAACCCAGACAGCGCCTCTTGCGAGGTGAGCCGTGGTGCGCGGTTCGAGATCGAGACGTTGTTGTCGAGAGAACATGCCAGCTACAGGGGAGCGCTAGTTGCAGATAACGGGGTGGGGCGAGACGTACGTAATTAAGCAGTATGGCGGCACCACTCGTGGCGGCTCCAGGCGTGCTACAAGCCCAGCCAGCCCCATAAACAATAGCATACGGAGTACTGCAGCACAACACACTCAATCATCGATTCCTGTATATGATATGTACGTCCAGCCCGTCCTCCGCAATTAAGAGCCCTGCCGTCTAGTGTCTATCCGTCTATCCCAGCCTATGCCTTGACGCTGTACGTCCGCCGGAACATGTCGTCAATCTCCTCCAGGTAGTACGTGTTGCTGGTGATGGTCGACGCATCGCCCTCGGGCTTGTAGCTCTTCTGGAGGTGTGCCTTTTTGCGGAGATCGCAGAGCTAGTGGAGTTAGCATGTATTCGCACCACCAAGTCGTCTCACAACAGCAAACTCCTCCTCTCCTCCTCTCCTCCTCTCCTTCTCTTCCTCCTTCTCTTCCTCCTCCCCCTCCTCACAAAACTCACCGCATCGTACGTCTCCGGGGGCACCGCGCGGCGGGCGGCCAGACGCGCAGGAATGTCGAGGACGGCCGAGATGGCCTCGGTGCTGCCGACGACGCGGAACGAGCAGAAGCTCGAGGCCAGGCCGGAGCCGTAGCTGAAGAGGCCGATGCGCTTGCCCTGCAGGGCCGCGGAGTCGTGGTACGCCAGGATGCCAGCCAAGCCGCCCCAGACGCTGCCGCAGTACATGTTGCCGACGTTGGTGGCGACCTGGATGCTGCTGCCGACGCGCTCCTGGAAGCGCTTCTTGGTCAGGCCGATAAACGTCTTCTCCAGCACCTTGTCCGTCAGCGACTTGTCGTAGGGCATGTCGCGCAGCTCCGGCGCCACCTCGGCAAAGGCCGCCTTGTCCGCGTCCGCCAGGTAGTCGTGGTACAGCAGCCGCGCGTACGACTTGGCCACCAGCTTGCAGTTGGGCGCGTGGAAGCTCATAAAGTCGAAGCGGTCCAGCGTCGCCGCCTTGGCGTCGCTCTGGCCCGTCAGCGCCGCCTCGCGCGCATTGTACGCCCGGTACGCCGCGTCCAGCGCCTTGATGTAGCAGATGATCGAGTAGTGCCCGTCCACGTACGGGTACTCGCTGGTCAGGTCCGGCTTGTAGAAGTCGTACGCGTGCTCCATGTAGCTGCCGCGCAGACCCGGCTCGATCACCACCGGCGCATCCGGGCCAATCAGCATCGCCACAGCCCCCGCGCCGCCCGTCGGCCGCGCGTTGCCCTTGGCGTACAGCGCAATGTCGCCCGCCACCACAATCGCGTCGCGCCCGTCCCAGCCGCTCGACTCGACCCAGTTGACCGCGTTGAACACCGCGTTCGTGCCGCCGTAGCACGCGTTGACCGTGTCCACGCCCTCGATGTTGGTGTTGTCGCCAAACAGCTGCATCAGCACCGACTTGACCGACTTGGACTTGTCCAGCATCGTCTCCGTGCCCACCTCCAGCCGACCGATCGACGCAGTGTCGATCTTATACTTGCTCAGCAGGTTCTTGGTCACCGTCAGGGCGAACGAGTAGATGTCTGCCCGTCAGTCTGTGTCTGTGCGTCTGTGTATTTCTCTCTCTCTCTCTCTCTCTCTCTCTTCACCCTCACTTCACTCACCCTCGCGGTCGTCGCAGAAGCTCATCTTGGTCTGGCCGAGGCCAATCGTGTACTTGCCGGTGCTGACACCGTCAAACTTCTCCAGCTCCGATTGCTCGACATACTAGCTTGTTAGCAAACCATGGTGAGACATGGTGAGATTGTGGCCCGTGGCATGGTGAGATCCGTCCGAGGACGCGGTGAGCACGAGACCGTTTGCCCACGGCACAAACAACCTGCACCACGGGCGCCTGCTGCACAAGGCACCATGCAGACACCAGGAGCTGCCACGGTGACCGCTCAACACTCGGGCACCACACCCCTCACGTACCTGGCTCGGAAAGTAGATCTCAATGGCCTTGATGCCAACGTTCTGCGGGCGGGTCGACATGGTGGGCGAAATAAAGAAGGGGGGCTAAGCGGGCAGGGAGGCAGCAAATGTGGCAATTGGGAGAGCAGAGAGCACTGGTGAGCGGGCCGTGAGAAGAACAAGGCACAAGAACAAGCGGGCGGAGATCAGCGAAGCAAAAAGGCGGCGTGCAAGAAGAAGAAAGAAGAGGGTGACGGGTCGAGAGGAGAGCGAAAGGGGTCCTTTTTGGAGGGGAAGATGTGCGCGCTGGAGTCTCTGTTACTGGACACTGCTCACGCTGTGGATACCGCTGCAGATACCGCTACAGGCGCCAGGCTACAGCGACAGCTATCGTTGCTGGGTACACGCGCCAGGGGGGGGAATTGCTAATTGCGCTATCGGCTCTTTTTTCTGCCCAAATTCGCCCCGCTGTTGAGTGTAGTTCGCGCATACATAAGAAGATACTTGTGCTGCCTGCTTCGCAGTGACCATGTGCAAAGTACCAGAGTTCTTCTAGCTCACCGCCGTTTTCATTAGGGCATGGGAAAACGGGTCCCTCGCCGCCCCTTTTTTTCCTACTTGCTACGACGTAGTTGTCGCTCCCTCCCCCACGTTACAATACTCGTAGTGCCCGTGCTAATCAACGCATTGGCCAATGTCTTCGACAGCAGCCACTATCACGTCCCCTATTACAGGTCGAAATGTGCTGGATTGGCTGGAGTCGTTGTAGGCGCCCCGGCCCCATTCTCGCCGAATTGAGGACGGAGCACTGAATACTCGTACTTGCAGGCCGGTCATCAAAACAATAAGCCGGCCCAGACATGGTGGTATTGCAGCGGCCGCCATTCCCCTTTAGAAACCAAACATGTTTGCGGTTGCGGGTTGTCACCCTCTCTTGGGGGCGGTCGGCTTTTTGTTGGGTGTTGGGGGCATGTAAGACAGCCGGAGTGACTGCTCGTAGTAATGCACTGCAATATCGAGTGTTCTGCGACCGCGAGGACACTGCGAATCTGCTCCAAAGTCCTCTGTATTCCATGGCATATACCGCCCGCCAAGAGGCCATACTCCATAGATTGTCCACACTGGTGTTCGTACCCCATTTCCCCCTGGTCTATTCTGGTGCCTGTTTGCTGGACCCACCGACTCGAGGAAGTCGATGCTCTGAACCCTCAATCCAGCACATCACTCGTACAGCACATTCCCTTCCTACGGAGTACCTCGCCTCGGCATCCACCTCCAATAAGCATATGCCTCTGCCGCTTTCTTGTCTGCCATGGCGGCTTCGGCCAGCCGTCTCCCGCTTCCCGCTTCCGTTTCCGTCTCAGGGCACATCCTCTTCGGCCGCCCCTACCACACCTCCTGTTCGACTACGACCACAACCACCACAACCACCACCATAACCACCGCCACAGCCTCACCGGTTCAGCATCCATGTCAGCAATACGTCCCATGGCCCATCCATCTTGCGGCCACTTCATCATGATGGACGGCCCATCCGTGGCTGTGCTGCGGTCCAGACGCGTCTATCCGGCGCCATCGACGCCAAACACACCACGAAACTAAGGCAACCCAGGCAACAAAGTCCTGCCAGACACAAGAAATTGCGTCGTCGTCACCCCCGCTGCGCAGCTCTGATCTGACATCGCCGACTGTTGTGATCCTCGCCAGGCAGACACATTTTCGAGGTGGAGCTTGCGAAATTGCCTGTTTTGGATGGTCTGTGCTAGTAGAGAAGGTAGGTCGCAGTACTTCGTAGTGACGCTATGTTTCGTAGCTCGAATTGCATATTCAGTGCAAGCGTGTACATCCACTGCTCGGCTGCTCGCCAGATCGCTGCAATCGGAAGCATTGCCGACCCTACCATTGTTCGTGCCGCTTACGGCTGTCGGCCGAGCTACGTCCCAACAGTTCGACTCGTCCTTTGTCGTTTCCACGAACCTGTGTCCGCCTGCATGCCATTATCTTTGGGTCCTAGGAGTTCATGTCTGCATGTCGTCATGCCTTGTATCTCTGCTCTTTCCCGAGGACGGCCAACTGCTTACGGTATATGTGCCATGTTACAGCAAATGGTTACAGCAAACCGTCACAGCAGTCACGGCAAACGTGCGGCCGAAAAAGATAACAGCAAATACAAGTACATACACATGGTCCAGAACCACTCCGAACGCCGTGCTTTCCAGTATCCTCCCCCACGACCAGCCTCTCTGTACGGCGATTGTCCCGAGCCGTCTGCATTCCGTGCTTCTGTCAGCCTCCCACTCTTCATATTTACGTGCAATTTCGACGCCTCCATTACCACATCCTCTCCCCTCAAGTCGGAACCTGCAAGAACCGGCCGTAGTACTTGTCCAACCACCGTGCAGCCTCCACGCCGGATTCGTCCAGACTCGAGTCCCACCGTCCAATCGACCCGACGTAGCCGTCCGGCCGCACATTGACAATCGACACCTCGCCAGGACCGAGACTGCCCAGCCATTTGTTCGTGCACAGCGCTCCACGCGTGTCTAGCTCCGGCACGTCGTCCAGGTAGAACGTCCAGCGACTGTCCTGCAGCAGCAGAGGCAAGTCGGAGATCTCGATCTCGCTCTTGGGCATGGTTGCTATCGTCGTCAGTACGCCACACACACACACACACACACACAAAACATCTGCTCCTTCTCCCTCCTTCTCCCCCCTTCTTCCCCTCGCCTATGACTCACTGATAAGAGCGAATGTGAACAGGTGGCTGACGGTCGTGTAGCGCTCCGGCCGCAGGTAGATGTCCTCGGGCGCCGGATACCGCGGCTGCATGCCATACGAGATCTTGGCCGCTGCCGACAACCGGTTGACAAGCGAGTCGGCCGAGGCAATGGCCTCGCAGAACGTGTCGAGAAACACGCGCGACTGGTGCACGTCCCACATCAGCAAATAAATGCGGAACTGGCCCAGCATGGGGATGTCGAGCTGGATGTCGACGGGGTTCGAGTCCAGATACCGCGTCACCTTGGCCGGCGGCAGCAGACAGCCTGGTTTCGCGTCGCCCATCATCCACGACGCCGTCTCGACCATGTTGAGCGCATTTTCGCTGTACTCGGCGCCGATGCCCGAGATGAAGCGCACGTTGGTCTTGAAGTTCTCGGCCAGCGCCACCGCGTCGCCACCGGCAATCTGGTTCGCGTGCTCGTAGTCAAAGTTGACCAGGTCCAGCGCAATCTTGCGCCGCTCCTGCTCGTAGCTCTCCAGCAGCACCGGCTTCGCCATGCCGCGCACCGCAAAGTTGAGCTTCCACGCCAGGTTCCAGCCGTCGTGCATCGACGTGTTCATGCCCTGCGCCGATTTGGGCGAGTGCGTGTGGCTGGCGTCGCCCGCCAGGAACGCCCGCAAGTGTCCGTCGCAGAACCGGCTCGCCACCCGCTGTCCGATCTGGTACCGCCCAAACCACTCAATGTACTTCCAGCTGACCCGGTACGGCGCCATGATCTCGCGGGCCCGCTGCATCACAAACTCCTGGCCCAACTCGCGCCGGTCGCCCTTGAGCCCGCTCTTAAGCTCGATGTAAAACCGCGTCATGTTGCGCTCGCGCGGGATGATCAGGATCGACCCCAGCTCCTGCTGGTACACCAGCGTCTTCGACCAGATGTCGGGGAAATCGGTGTCCAGCTCGCCGTCGAGCACACCCCACACCGCTGGCTGCGACATGCCGACCGGCTTGGCCTCAGGGATGCTCTTGCGGACCTTGGAGTGCGCGCCATCGCCTGCTGGTTAGTCTAGGGACAGAACGACGGCCTGGAATAGGCCGCACAAGAACCAGATCCGAGTCACTCACATCCAACCAAATACTGCGTCAGGATCGTGCGCCGGTCCTGCGTCACGTTTGTGCGACAGTTGATCTGCAGCGGCCCCAGTCCCGTCTTGGAGTCGCAGACGCTGTAGGACTCAAAGGCCGTGTTGCGCCGCACATCCAGCCCCCGCTTCTTGAGGTCCTCGAGAAACAGGTTCTCCACCATGCCCTGGTGCACCAGCAGGATGTACGGGTCCAGCACATCAATCACCGGCGGATAGTGCACCTCACGGCCCAGCCGGTGCAGCTGTTCGTCCGGCGTCCCCCGCCAGAACGAAATGTCGTACACACGCACGCCGCGCTGCAGCAGCGGATCCGCCAGCCGCATCTGCCGAAACGTCTCGATCGTCTTGGGTTGCAGCCCATCTGCACGGCCCACAGGTGTCGGGTCCGCCCTGTCGTCAATCACCTGCACTTTGATGCCGAACCGCGCCAGGTTGGCCGCCGTCATCATGCCCGCGGGGCCAGCGCCCACCACGCAGACTTGGCACACTTGCGGTGCTTCTGGCATGCTCTTCAGCATCGTAAGCGGATCCACGCAGCTCTCGGCTGTCATCGAAGCTGCCGCGCTCGTCGCTGTCGGCGCGCCCTCCATGGGGACGTCGCCACCCGGCGCGTCCCCGGCCACGCTTTCCAGCACAGCTGGTGCCATGGGTGAGTCCTGGCTGGGCGCCAGCGTCGCGGTTCTGGTCTATTTTGTGGTATTTTTTTTGTGCTGCGTATGTCTTTTCTGTGGTCTCGGCCGTCGGCTGACTGCTCCAGTTCGATTGGAATGGCAGGAGACGTCCTTTCTTCGACGGATACGGCGTGTGTATCACCCTGATGCGGATACCCACGGTGATTGCTGCGTATAGCAAGGCTGCCCACACAAGGCGGCAGATCGTGAGATGCAGCTGACTTCTGCAGTCGTGACAATGGGGTGCCGCTAGAGGTCAGTTGAGGTCGCTGTCGGCGACGGTCTAGGCCCGCTGGTGGCAACAGAAAATGGGCAAGGGCGACTTGAGCGCAACGGACGCAGGGAAGGCGCAAGGGACGGCTACAGGGCCCGAAAAAAGCGCAACAGCGAAGGATCGCCCGCCTGTCGGTTTTCTGCCTGTCTCTCCTCAAGAACACAACACACAAGCCTCGTGTACACTACTCTCTTCGTCGGCTTGACCCCGAGTATAAGCTTGTTGTTCTTGGTCGACGTCAGCAGTTTCTGGCAGCTGGTCGATCTGGCTTCTTGGCGTAGCGTCTTGTCTCTGCCTCGGCGATCTGGGTGATAAGACGGTGAGCAGGAAGGTGCGCTGAAAGAGGAAGGCACGAGGCAAACACCGTAGATTCGTACACGGAAGTAAGAAGTGAAAGCAAATCCGGCAGTAGACGAGATTGGAGAGAAGGAAGACGGAGACGAAGATGAAGACGGCAAATAAGAAAGCAGGGAGGGGCAAGAGAACAAGAACAAACGGCACGAAGAGGAATTGCTGGGAGACAGGGTATGACCAAGAATCCGTGGGAGCAAGACCAGACAGCCGATGCGGAGCGGCAGAAAGTGTGGGGCGTCGTCAGACACTGAGCATTGTGGCACGAGGAAGTAGAGGAGGTGTATGTACGGAGCAGGAGGCAAGAGCTCGAGCCAGACAAAGACTGCCAAATGATCGACGGGGGAAAGCGCGCCAGAAGCCCTCCAGCACGCCCGCCGAAGTCCGCCAATGCCCCCCAGAAGCCCCAAAACTGCAAGAATAATGGTAAAAATCTTCTACAGCAGGCCCCTCAAAAAGCCAGAGTGAAACACTTCTCGATGGGGGGGGGCTTTGCGCAGAAAGATGTGCGAAGCTAGAGGGGAGAGGGGAGAGAGGGGCGGGAACAGCGTACGAGGCGGCGTTATATCAGGTTGTGCTGTTCATTCGATTCCAGAGCGGATCGACTGATGTGGTCTGATTTTGAAAATAAGGACAACAGCTCTGGGCCGCCCTGTTGCGACAGTGCCTTGGCGGCCGTGCGCGCTATTTGCTTCCCATAGCACCAGAAAAAATGCAGGGGAAGTGCCCTGCTGCCCTGCTGCAGTGGCCTCCGCAGGCGCTAAGAGCTTTGCAGCACTAAATGGGGGGCAATTTGCGGGTCCATTATGTGAGTGTCGTACGGTCCTCGTTAACGCCCAAGTGCCTCGAAGATGAGTAATACGAGCTGTGCACGGCCTACCCCGAAAACACCACCTGCTTGCAGCTGCCCTGCATACCTGGATGTGCCCTGCATTTCAGCCTCAAACGCTAAGCCACAATCGCCCTGTATTTCTGCCGACGGCCACCGCTTCATGCCTAATGTCCAGACCTGCACACCATGCG
Organism: Graphilbum fragrans; assembly: GCA_001513895.1. Taxonomy (NCBI): domain Eukaryota; kingdom Fungi; phylum Ascomycota; class Sordariomycetes; order Ophiostomatales; family Ophiostomataceae; genus Graphilbum; species Graphilbum fragrans. The sequence continues at coordinate 967,901 of LLKO01000012.1, forward strand.
TCTCTTGCAAGTATCATAAATTGGTTGTTCATATCACCAGAGTGCTTTGTGTTTGATTTTTCTGTTGGCAGTGCATTGTCGCAATTACCCAAGTCTTTTCGTAGCGTTTTTATCTTTGCCTATGCTAGGAATTTTAAACTCAATTACTATTTTTATATCGACCGATATTTATTGTTTCCTACTCAAAAATAATAGACAACAAGTTCTCGAATGCAAACTAGAAAATAATCTCGAAAACTTTCCTGTGGAAATAATAATATTCTGTGTAAGTGAGCAATGGCCATTAGTACATTGCCATAACACCAAATGACTATCTAGCTGCTGCAACACGAGTTCTACACATGCCCTAAGGACAACATGGTAAATGAAAAAAAAACGTCTCTTAAGTTATACTCTAGTCCTCTTCTGACTTAGAAACTGAGTCATTCTCTACCCGTGCCCCCCCTTGTATCCTAAGAAAGCCATGGCTCAACAGTGGCTGGACTGCTGGGCAGTCGAAGAGAGCAAGTCATATCAGCCGAGGATGGTACCGTACAATAGAAGAAATCCACCGTGAAATGTGACCCAATTATGGAAAGCTTTACTGGAAGTGGTCGTGGGAGGCCATACTAACCTTGGTGTATATTCTAATCCCAGGCAAGAATTGTATTTTCATTGGTCTCCTGAGTATGCATCTTTCTATTGAGAATGGGAAATTAGTGGTCTCTTGGCCGTAAGGTCTGTCCGTAAAATGGTACATGTGGGCATGGCCGAGACGTCAGGTGGTGCGTTAAAGTCGGTAATTTCTATTTTCCTGGTACGAGGTGCGCGAGTCACATGTTGCACGGCCAAGCAAATAGTAAACGAGTACAGCAGCCCCCATCCCATCTCTTTCCCCCCCCCCTGCCTACTCACTCCAAATCTCGTGCAGCGTTTCGAGGTCGATGTGCGGCACCGCCTTGATATAGTTGGTAATACGTGCCTCGTCGGCCTCAATCTCGCGTGCCGTCGAGCCATCTCCGAAGTAGGCAAAGCGGTTGACACGCGTATCTGGCCGCCGCTCGTAGTGGAAGTCTTCCCAGCGCGGATCACGAAGAATATCGGCACGATGGTGAAAGGAGCCCGGCCAAGCTAGGAGAACCCGGGTGGCTCCCGGACCAGCCTTGAACCAGTTGTTGCAGCGGTCGCTCGTCACACGGTGGCCAAAGAAGCCGTTGACAATGTCGTTAAAGTCGTCCGTGACATCTTCGCGCGGGTGCAGGGCCACATAGCCCTGAGACTGGATTTTGCGGATGCAGCGAGCGACAAACGTCGACGTGATCTCGCCCTGCACGGGAACGGTGCCACCCAAGGCATTTCCCTGGGGCTGATAACGGGTTAGATAGTTCAGGCAGCCATGGCATTCACGTATATTTGGTACTCACTCCATGGACGTTGAAATAATTGGGGAATCCAGGGGCCATGACGCCCAGATAGGTTTCCGGATAGCCGATATCGCCATCTGGGCCCCATTTGTCCCGCAAGTCGACGCCATCGAGGCCGATCACTGGGAAGGGCGGGATGTACGACACCTTGAAGCCCGTCGCGCAGACAACGACGTCCACAGGTCGGTGCTCTCCGTCCGAGGTCACCAAACCGGACTCATCTGCGCGAACAATGGGCGTGTCGATGTAGCTTGTCTTGGGGCTCTGCAGGGCCTCCAGGTAGCCTGGTGCTGGCGTGGGCCGTTTGCAGCCTGGAGCAAAGTCTGGAAGGAGCCTCTGCAGCCACTCGTCGTCGCCACCCACACGATCACGCATGAGCTGGGTGACCCGTTCGCGAATGGCTTCATTGGCCGGGCTGCCCAAAATGTCTCCACCGAGCTTGAAGAGATGCAGGTTCTTCTCAAAATTGCGCCGGTGTTCTTGAAGAGCCTCGGGGTCATCCCGGAAGCGCGCTCGCTCTTCGTCGGTGTAGGGATGTCCACCAGGCTGGTCTGCGGTTGCCGGGAACAGGTCCTTTTGGAAGGTTGAGTAGACCCAGATCTTACTGCGGACATAGTGGTCAAGATGGGCGACATCGCCGTGGATGTTAGGCAGCAGCTGGATGCCGCTGGCGCCGTTGCCGATGATGGCCACCCGTTTGTCCTTGATGGTAAAGTTGGGATCATCCTTGGGCCATCGAGCCGTGTGCACTACGTCGCCCTTGAAGGTATCAAACAGACCGGGAATAGCTGGAATCTTGGGCGTGTCGATGCGGCCCTGAGCACATACGAGGAACTCGGCACGCTCCGTTATGATCGTGTCTGTCTGTAGGTCGCGGATTTGGACTTCCCACTGGTACTCGCGAGGTAGCCATTTGGCCCCGACAATTTCGTGCTCCAGGTGCACATTGTCGGTTAGGCCATACTTGGAGATGACCCGCTCGTAGTATTGCTGGATCTCGGCACCCTTGGGATAGTACTCACTCCAGTCTGGGTTGGGCTCGAAGCTGAGTTCTGCCCTGGTTAGCTGATATGGTTCCTCATTTTCTTGCTAGAGAGGCACTTACGATACGAATGAGATGGCACATCGCAGCGAACACCCGGATAGACATTTCCGGCCCACGTCCCGCCCTGTTTGTCAGCAGAAGCTATGGATCAACAACAGGCAGGCCAGACTTACTACTTTGTTGCGTCGTTCGTATATCTCAACGGTGGAGTTGCGGATCTTTTTGGATAGGAGAACCGATGCGGCCACTCCGGAAATGCCAGCGCCGACTACGATAATCTGGAGACAGGTACTCAGCGATAGGCCCCATCATCCGACGTCTGGAAAGACAGCCCACCTTGACCGGTCGCCACGGATCCAACGGCGTCTCTGGCGGAAAGAAGCACCGTCCATGATACTGCCGGGCGGGTCGTTCCGGAAGCGTCAGAGGGACTTTGACCACACGTTCTGTTGTCTTGATCGTCATCTTGGAAATCGCGAGATAAACGGTCGAGGATATCTTTTACTTGTCTCTGCTACAGATGCCTGCGTTTCCCGGCCTTATATAGCGTTGCTTTACGGCATTACGATGGATGCAAGACGGATGGCGCGACCATGTGCACAGCGCGGTGCCAGCGATAGATTCTGCCAACGGGGATGTGCCGATGGAGAGATGCTTACTGGTGCGATGATGGCCGTGGATAAGGATGCGTTGAGCCCAATCGCATATTATCTATTGGGCGATAACGAAGGTGCATGAGCCTAGGACACCATAGAACCAGCAATTGTTGACGTGCTCGCAGCTACGCCTGGCGTCAAGTGTGATGTGATTTGTAGCGCCATCCATCGGAACCGCGTCCGGCGGCAAGCAGCCTCCGAACCGGAACACCACCGAACACGAGAGCCTGGTTGATGGACGAAGTAAATGCCGTTGCTACCGGATGTCATGGTAAGTGGGATTATGCAACGCGCCTAAACGTGGGTACAAAAAAGGGTCATGGTTCATGGCCCTGTGTGTTGCCGTTCATGTCTAATTTGGTGCATTGCGGTGGTGTGCGTAACAGGTGTGGAACCTCGGGAGCTTTTTGACAGACGGAATGTCAACACGTCCATTTGGTCTATAGATTATATCGCCGAGGGCCTTTTTTGACGATGATCGTCAACGATGTAAGACGCGTGTATCGCGGTGTTCGGTTCCATACTAGTCGATCTCGAAAGTATCCGACAGAAGTAGCCGCAGGCCTGAATATACCTGTTAGGACCAGCCTGTGCAGCGAGGAGGGTTGCGTTTGTGCATCCCATGATACTTGATTGGGCAAGTTCCTATTTTGATGAACGCCGCCACGATGATGCCAGAGAAGCCTCTTGTCCCTACCATTGATGTCGGGCCGTTTCTGGCCGACGCGGAGTCTCCGGCGGCGCAGGAGGTGGTGGACGCGGTGCGCGCGGCGTGTCGGGAGACGGGCTTCTTCCAGGTGGCGGGACACGGGATGCCGACAAGCGTGCAGCAGCGCATGTTCGAGGCGTCGCGGCGTTTCTTTGCGCTGCCGACGGAGGCCAAGCTGCGGATGGACGCGCGCAACACGATCGGGCGGCGCGGCTACGATGCGATGACGTCGCAGTCGTACCACGCGGACAGCCTGCCGGATCTGAAGGAGGGCTTCTTCGTGGGGCCGGACGTGGCGCTGGACGACGCGCAGGTGCAGGCGCGGCGGTTCTTCATGGGGCCGAACGTGTGGCCGAGCACGGACGAGATGGCGGCGGGCGACTTCCGGCAGCCTGTGGAGGCCTACTTTGAGGCCGTGCACGAGCTCGCGCTGCTGATGCTGCGGCTGGTGGCGCGCACGCTGCCCTACGCGACGCGCATCTTTGACGACTTCACCACGGGCCACACCGTGTCGGCGCTGCGGCTGCTGCACTACCCGGGCAATAGCAACGGCAACAGCAACGGCAGCGGCAGCGGCAGCGGCAGCGGCAGCGGCAGCGGCGCGGCCCCAGGGCAGCAGCTGGGGGCGGGGGCGCACACAGACTTTGGGGCCATCACGCTGCTGCTGCAGGACGAGCAGGCGGGCCTGGAAGTGCTGGATCCGGCGAGCAACGAGTACGTGGGCGTGGACCCGATCCCCGGCACGTTTGTGTTCAACGTGGGCGACATGCTGTCGCTGTGGACGGGCGGCGAGTACAAGAGCAGCTGGCACCGCGTGATCAACAAGGCGTCGACCGACCGCTACTCGGCGGCCTTTTTCTACGACGGGGCCCTGGACTGCGCGATCGTGCCGCTGAACGGCGAGAGCGCGGCCGCGGAGGCAGGGGATGTGCTCACGGTGGAAAAGCACATGCTGAAGCGCATCGCGGACAGCTACGCCGTGGGCCAGAAGTGAGAGCGCGGGGCCGGTGGCCCACGAGACAAATGGAGGGATGTGTATGGCACAAGTGCTTCAGGGAGCCAGTTCGTATTGTCCGTCTAGCTAGAATCCACAGTTGGTCCCCCAGCAGCACGATAGCATGAGAAAGACAGGCGAGCGCTAGACCACCTGTCCATCGATGATATGATCCTCCACCCAGCCAATGGCCATGCTGGCAGGATGTCAGCCCGTGTCGGGTGTGTGTGCGGCCTGGGGCGTGACTTACTAGACTCTCTTGGGATCGGTGAAGACGTCGTGGTCAGGCATGACGTGTTCCTTGTAGAAGGGATCGTTGCGGAAGTCGATGAAGCACTGGACGGTGGGAAAGCGGATCTGGGTGATCATGTCGTAGCCGGCGTCTTGGATGAACTGCGGGTCCATGAGCAGTGGCATTTGAGCTCTTGTTTCCGCGGTAAAATGCGTCTGGTTGCGTGTTAGTTGATGTCGCGGACATTTGTATCTCATAGAGCGGTGACGCATGGCAGGGAGCGGCGGCACGCCGACTTGCCATGGTGTATCGTGTGATGCCGTGGCGGGCCAGGGCGTCTCGGACGAGAGGGGCATGCTTCTCACTCATGTAGCGATGAAACTGGTCCTCTGTCATGGTGGCCTTCCGGAAGGCACATACGGTCCAAACAAGCATCTTCTGGCTAGCGCCGGGCTCCATTCTGCTGAAGCTATGGGAAATAAACTGAAGTCTCGCCCTGGGCCGAGGCACAACGGCGAGACAGGAGAGTGGAAAGGTGCTATATCTGTGTTTCTGGTGTGCAATGGCCATTGAGCATACAACATGGACACGACAAAGTAGGCACCGAGCGTGGATGCCCCCATAGAAAAAAACCAAAAAACCAAAAAAAAAACCAAGAACATCTGGCGGTGCGGTCGGGAGATTGCATGCATCGGTGCCTTCCTGTGCTGCGTCGGACACTTTGTGGAAAGTAGCCGCGCATCACGACGGTGTGGCCGCCGGGGACATTGCTGTGGCAGCCGCACGAGGAGTGGGCTGTGGACAGCTCGGCGATGCTGGTTGGCGCATGCCCATAAGACAAGGAAGATCTCAAGCAGCGATGGAGTTGGGATTCCTGTCACGCATTTGTTATACTTCGTACACTGGCATGCATACTGTCTCCAAGACTGACTCTACATCGCCGTTTCACACAGTCCGTCCGGAACATTTCGAGGTGCTCAACCACCAACATGTCGCCGTTGCCATCTCTTGTGGCCTTTGGGTCTCTGGAAGCGAGCCTGGACGGAGACAAGCTGCAGCAGGTGCGGCGCGCCGTGCAGCAAAAGGCGGTGCTGGAGCCGGTGACGCGGGCGGTCGAGGACCTGGCGGCGGTCTGGCGGCGACTAGCGGGCGAGGACGCCGGCCTGGGCGCGGTCGGCGGCATGGACGCGGCGGCGCGGCTGGCGGAGTGGATGCGCGGCGCGGACGAGGCGGTCGGCACGGGCGAGAGCGGCAGCATGGTGACGATGCCGGTGACGGTGGTGACGCAGGTGGTGCAGTACCTCGGGGTGCTGGAGCACGGCGGCGAGGGCGTGTCGCAGGCGTCGCTGCTGGCGAGCGTGGCGGGCGGGGGGGGCGTGCAGGGCTTCTGTGCCGGGCTTCTGAGCGCGTTGGCGGTGGCCAGCGCGGCGAGCGAGGACGAGATGGGGGCGCTGGCGGCGACGGCGGTGACGCTCGCGTTTTGTGTGGGCGCGTACGTGGACGCGGACCAGAAGGCCAACGGACCGTACACGAGCCTCGCCGCGCGATGCCGCGAGGGCACCACGGTGGCGGACATTGAGCGGATCTTGCGCGACCACCCCCATGTATGCCGCGCCCCCCCCCGGCCCCCCCCCCCCG
>LLKO01000013.1:0-37808 GCA_001513895.1 Graphilbum fragrans
CCCCTGTCTCTGCTACACTACCGCTACAGGCTTATATCCCCCCTCCCCACCGCTTTCTCTTCACTTAATACGGCCAATTTGCAGAGGCTCCGTGCTCCATATTCACTCAGTATGAAAGACAAAATCAACCTTAATAGGTCATTGTTTTGCGTGTTTTGTGTGTCAACTGTTACTGGCTATGTTGGGAGCCTATTAGCAGAGAGGCTCGTCCTAAGAAGGCACGACTTTCCCCAATATCTCGGGCACCGACTTACCATTCCTTATCCCAAGTTGTGCCCCGTACCTCTCGTGCCGTCTTGTCTCCAACGCTCTGTAACATGGTATTTAGAGTTAGCCGTATATTGTTAGAAGTTCTAGAGATTAACCATAAGGCCAAATTCATCGCATTTTTATCAAAGCAAATTACGTTCTAATTCCTAGCTATCTCCCATGGTCCCGACATGCCCTTGCAATTTCTGACCCCTCGCCATGTTCTGGTGCACAACGGACCAATATGGGCCCCCAATTTCGAAGAGATGGGGAGCCTAGCCACGTAACCTTACTTCACCGCCACTCCCGTTGTGGTAGGCTACACGCCGCCCCGGATTCTAGGTATTGAGAATATCCTTCTTCGGGGCTCCTCTTCTGGACCTAGTCAGATTTGAGTGGTGTTGCAGGATACCTCTGATCCATTAGGCCAAAGTTATAGGCTAAGAGTTCCGATGAAAACTTCTTCAGCGTTTCCATAACTCAAGAACTGGGATGGGGCGATCTCGTTTATCCGCATTCCTTTCGTTTGAAGGGGTCGCTTTGAGCACCGAGACCGTCTTTTGGTCATTGCTACTGCTCCGCACACAAGTGGATCGGGGCGAGAGTCTACTCCCCGGTAGTTAATTGCTATTTGGTTCTTCTACGCCGGGAGATGTGTTTTACGGTGTGTGTATGGGACCAGTGGTGGGCCCACCAGCCTAACCGCCCCGATCCAGTCACATATTATCCTAGAAATGCACAGTGGGAAGATGAGGGCCATGAAGGGTAGCAACGTCATGTGAGTTAGTCTATCGATGTGCGACGGACCCTTCGTACTGTATTCGATAGCGAGCAAGCGCTTCTAGGTATATTCTCTTGTACCCTGTTTTCTGGTTCGATGTGCCGAAGTGCAGGGCCGGAGGGACGATATTGACTTTTCTGACATCAAAAAACGGAGCTATCTGTCACAGAAAGAGGCAGCACCGGACGACTGGCTCCGATTTTGAATATAAAAGGCTGAAGTATAAGTATACCGTTATCAGGCCTGTTTCAGCGCAATCTCAGAGCTTTATCTCGTCAACATACCTGCAATGACACACTCGGTATTGTGAAGGCGGCCGACCTACGTACCTAGGCTTCGGTTAGTGCTTCTAGGCACTAAATATATTTTCTTACCACTTTCATTTGTTCTTACTTCCTTTTTTTAGCCCAACAGCAAAAAACAACAATCATCGTCGCAGGGTCCCATTTTAGTCCAGCCAGTCCTAATTTCGCTCTGCGTGTCGTCGATTTGTTTAAGCCGACTTGTAACGGCTTTCTTGTTTTTTTCTTCCTCGCTATTTTATTATCATTTCCTTACACCATTCGTCCCTAAAATCGGCTTTGCACCGTCAACCGATAGAGAATTTCCTCCTTTTCTTTATAGTCGCATCATCGAGCTAGAAGTTCCACATCGTCATTTACAGTTCTGGCATTCACCTCACATCTAGGTTCGTCCTTTTATAATCCGTGTGCTGCAGACGTGCGGTTGTGCTGCTGGTTGTTTTTCTTTCTTCCCCTCCACGGTTGCGGGGAAAGTGGTGTCCATGACTCATTTCACTGACAACCATGGGCAGAAATTAGAGAAAAGGAAGGCAAAAGAGGCGTCCGCAACACTGCATCAGTATCATACACCGGGAAAGGAAACATCCCATTAATGGCAAACGATAATCACGAACATTTGAGTCACGAAGGCACAGCAGGCTATCCGGTCGAAAGCAGCAGCTTTTCGGCTGGCAGACCGCCTTTCTTCAACAGCAACAACATGTCGTCTGCGAACGGCGGTGTTGCAGCATCGGCTATGGCAAGCAATAATACCGTTGCTGCCGTTTATGTCGATGTCGGTGCTGACGGTACCGCTGGTGGTGGTGGTAGTGTTGCCACCCCTGCTGTCCCCAACGAGGGCTCTACCCCCCACATCTTGTCGTCTGTCTTTGGTACCGGCCGTGCGGCCACCAAGACCTCCATGCCCACAGACCTCCGTCGTGGTGGTGAACAAGACGACAGCGATACAGGCACTGCGACTGTCGTCGACGTCCAGGGTGGCAGAAGGCGTGTGCATGATTCCGGCCTTTTGAGTGCATTTCTGAGCCAGCACACAACGGTGTATGACCTCGTCCAAATCCGGGCCGGCCACCCCAACCACTTCAGCGTTTCGGCTATGAATGGTGAGAGTGATAGCAGTGGCAGCAGTGCTGGTAGTGCGGGTATTGCTGGCAGTACTAGTAGCGCGACAGTTGTGGCATACGAGGACGGCGAAATTGACCTTACGCCTTGACCGAAGGCCACAGTAACGGCCGCAGCTAAGCGCAACATTGGAATTTCCTCTTTGATTTCTTTTCCTTCTGTGATTTGTCTCTTGTTTTGCTTTCTTCACTCCCTTGCTTTCCTAGTTTTGTTCTTCTTCTTGTTCTTCTTTTCATCTTCCAGTTTCTTTTCTATTTGCTATGTTGGCCCGAGGTTGGGACAGACAAAGCTTTCCCATTAAAACAACAAAAAACAGTACAAAATTTGACACTAAAAAAATGGAGCTGGGGGATCTATTTGATATGCTTCTATTGTTATCGTTTGCGCTTCTCGTTTTCTGGATTGCTATTTTGCGTTTGTATCCGGGGGTGGAGAGGTGTCCGTTTGGCGGTAGGAGCTGCAGCGATCGACATCATATCTACCAAGGGGACGAGCCGGTCCGCCAACTAGCCGAGAGGGAAGGCAAGGGGGGTCTTCTCCATCGTTAGGGCAGGCGATTTTCGAGGATGTCACCGCCTAGTCGATCCCCTGGCTCATTTCCTTGTTTGTAGCCACTGATCTGCGAAGTTCATTGGCTATTGGATGGGTCCATCGGTGGCGAGTATGTGAGGCTGTGGGCGGTGGCAAAAGGTAGGAGGATTGGTTGATAGGATTTTCGTTGTCGAGAGGGAGGGAGAGAAAGCTGGAGACAAAATGTATCTGACCAGACGCCGTTGAATGGGTGGGAGCGATGTGGCCGTGCCTCTGTTCTTGTATGGGGCGTCGGGTCGACATTCTTAGTAATGCCCTGCAGTGAGGGGCCATCGTTCGTCTGGTTGGTGACCATGGCTTGCTTTCTTTTTCCAGATACTAGCAGATGGAAGGAAATAGGAGAGTAGTCAAATGAAAACCATGCTCAAAAGCCTTTGACTGTCGTAGCGTCGCATTGTGGAGTGTTCTCCAGTCAGAGGTTACCACAGCAAACTTGTGCTAATTCGGTCGTCCATCGAATCTGACAAGAAAGAGTGCATCGTGTGAGTATTGGAGGCGGTGATATTTCTCTCTTGTCCTTGAGGCAAGGAGATACGAGGCATTTAGTACTTGTGTAGTGGGAAGGGAGGTCCTAGATTAGTATCCACCGTAGTGGTTGTTAAGGCTAACGTTACAGCCCGCATTCATAGATAAGCAAGAGTGAAATGTAACTTTCTTTGAATATCTATGATGCCCAGAGCCACGATGGCAGGCTTGTCATTAATAATTGCCGTTTGTGATGTCTTCCGTTATCACACGTTCGCAGTCGCGCATGCCTCCTCTGGCCTCTAACCGCTATCGACTTTCTTTGACCCCACGCCGAGACGGCATCCTTTGAAGTAATTAGGCCAGCACAGGGGCCTAGGCCGCGCGCGTAAAATATGCTGCAACCCTCTTGTAACCCCTCGTTTATTCTTACCACCACTACGACACTAGCCTTCTTATTCTCGTGATCCTTATTCTAGGGCCAGAATTCACGCCGCACGGCTTACCCTCACCCCCAGAACTAAACCCAATGTAGCTGCCACATTAGGGGTTTCTTTCAGCCTATTAGAGGGATTGGTGTGAGAGCGGAAAACATCAATCTCCGAGGCCGATCCTAGCAAAAGCCGATGTGTTCAGTAAGGTCTTCCATCGAGGACGGATAGAGCTAACATCTTTATTATAAGAAGGGGAGACATGGGCCTGAGTAGTCCATACTTCGTGTAGTGCCTCCCTGTCTGACTGAAATCAGAAGTCAAATAACAACTCAGGATCCACGGTTAGTCCCCTATTCGCCGCCAGTGCCGTATTATTACTTCTAGAAGAGGCACAGCCGACGAAACGTGCTGCCGTTGTATCGCGGCTCCTTCGGAGACTTTCCCGCTTCCTTTGTTGTTATCAATGCCAGAGAGATCTCAATTTGCCGGCATTCTTCCCGCCCTGATTTTCTCTCTCATGACCACAGAACACCCGTCTTGAATCTTGGACATTTGACCTGCACAATTGGAGACTGGCTGGCTGGTAGTAGCTTGCAATGTGTGGCTGGAGAGACTTTGTGGGATTTAGCCGATTGATATAGTATTTGATTGCGTTGGGGCTTGAATGTCGGCTATATTATAGGTAGGGTAGCTGCAGAAGCGAGAACGGCGAAAACAACTGAAGTGACACCTGCCATGTGTGTGCGACGTACTATAGAACATTTTCTAAACGCATTAGTCCAGGAACAAAGTACGACCCCAATAGCGGAAGGAGCAACAACAATGGGGCATCGGAAACAGGAACAATGGGTGGAACGTGATGTGGTTGGACAGGGTATAGCACCAAGTTCCGGCTCATGGGTCTTTATGACGCACTGAAAGACCATCGTGGATGGGAGAAGAAAGTCATGACATCACCGCCACGAAACACAGAGAATGGAAACGAAACAAATGACTTACACCTGAGTAGGACTGCGGCCTGGAACTCCGCCCGCGGCCCGCTCCATTTTGTTTCCATCTCATGTTTTCAGCCGCGGCAGTGGTGCATAATAGCTGAAGCTTTGTTTCTTGTTTCGGTGTCGATCATCAAACGCACATGGGTTGTAAATACAGATGAGAGTAGCTGCGTTTCATATAGATCTCCCAGTGACATCTGAATCCCACCGGAGTGAATCATAGATTCAACTCGTTTCTCTTTTCGTATAGAGAGTCAAGTCCATGCGTGTCACTCGATGGCGGGTTTTGCCTGATGGCTGTTGTATCAAAAATAAGGGCACCGCTGCTAGCTTTAAAAAGAGGCCGAATTTGCTGCGCAGGGAGCATCGCAGATCATGCGCTTTTGAGTATCGTAATTCAAGGTGATAACTGCGAAGTTTCTACTGCGTTATTTAGGACTTTCAGAGTCAGTAAAAAGAGGTTTGTTATGATTTGTATGTGCAGCAGTCGTCAAGTTCACGACCACTGGCCTCTGAGGCTGTTATCGCAATATTCAGTAAGGGATGGGCAGAAAGACTGCAAAAAGTAAAGGCGGGCCTAGATGAATAAATGAACGAACACCGTGTCCTAATGAGATAACAGTTAGAGACCCACGGAGATGCGGCTCTGTAGTGGTGAAAAAGTTCGAGTGTCGCCTTGTTTGCACCGTAGAAGAGGGGTAGACGTTGGCGCAACACTGCGAGACAGTAGTAGGTTTGTCTCACATACATCCCCAGAACCAACACTTCGTTGGTTCTCTCGCTGAAGAACAAATAAACAACGATCTCTCAGGGACCGGGAATCAAGAAACGATGGTATTACCACTTAAAATCATGCTAAAGCACATACTACGCAGCTGGTTCTGCAGCTGACAGTTCAAGGCGTGCCCCTGAATATTTTTCAGCACGCTGTACTGTGCGGGACAAGCGTGAGTCTTGATAAGCATATGCATAAGACCATAATAACCCCCCCTCCTTCCCCTGCACCAACTTATCTAGTACAGGCCATGGTACTTCAGGGTAGTTTTGAATTACTGACATGCGTTTATGTTTGAGTACAGTAAATGCAAGTACAACTGTGTCGACAGAGTATAACGGGAGTTTACTTCCTTCATCTTTCGTCCGTTGTAGAATTAACGCGAAAGAATATTGATGACCAAAGTAGACAATATAATCGTAGTGATTTTACTGTTTTATTGATGTACAGTACATCTAAGAAGTATTGGTTTATTTAAGGTCCTTGAGCAGTGCTACTACGCGGCACTGGCAACAGACAAGCCTGCTGGCCGAGATTTGGGAAGCTTGGATTGGCCCTATTACTCCGTTTACGACATGGAAATCAGTACGAGTTGCCCCCCCCCACATATGTTTTTGGGACGCGACATTCTTTTATGTTGAGTGATAACTCCACTCATACTTCCTTTCTCTCACACGGATGCCGTTATAACCAACCAACTCCATCATTTATTTCCATCAAAACATCGCTATCCAACGGTCCATCTATCATCGAAAGAAAGTTCCGTCAAAGCTTTTGTGCGTCTCGCATATAAGGTGTGTGACTTCAATGCATTTATAGGCAGCGGCATGGTGTTTGGAGGCTTGGACGGTGGTATAGTGGCAGGACCAAGGATGATGAAGGAGGAGAGGGGAGAAAGCGAGCGAGAGAATCCATCAACTGACTGACACAACCCAACTCAGGTCACTCAAGAGTCCCGTACAAAGCCATAGATATTTTGTTCCATGAAAACAACATCCGAATCGTCAGGCTGCACTTCGCTCGAGGCCCCCGACCATCCGCTTGAGTACAGCAAATTTTCTGGTGGCCGGCCGCCTGTCTTCAATAGTTGCAACATTTCGAGGAAACAATTCGCCGACAATGGCTATTGAAGAGCAATCCGCCAATCTCGCAGGTATAGGTGCTCAGTTTGACGAAGAGGATCACCATATGCCCCATCAAGGAGGGTCCGAAGCTGGCTCTGCGTCTTCCGTTGACTCCGGGTTCGGGTCAAATTCCGGGTCCGGGTCCGGATCTGAGACGGACAATGGACCTGGTGGCAATGCGGGCACCCTCGACATGAACCCCTATCCTGCGTCCATCGCTGCTAGTGACATCCATGCCTCTCTCCACGACCCAGCCAACATAAGCCAAGGCCCATCCCATGACAGTGCATACCGCTCCGAAGCTACGGCCCATGAAAATGATGTTGGTAGTGCTAGTTCGGGGACCTATTCTGCGCAGACCAGCATCGCCGCCTCAGCGGCAAGTCATGGGAATGGTTCAGCTCCAGAGACCGCCCAGGCCCTGAATAGCACAGAAACGACCGCTCATCTCACAGATACTTTGAGCCACATCTCACCTAGAAGCGCGGGTATGCTCAGAGAGTATCTGTCCGAGCATACCACGGTGTTCGACCGTATCATGGCACAGCAAGTTGGCAATGAACGCGAACACTGACGACAACCTCAATCTTTGTTCGCTTCTTTGTCGTGCCGCAGACAATGGTGCGAATGCTTAGTTTCCATTGTTATTGATACAATTGCTTATACTTCTTTAGTGTGTTCGCGTTTGTTTTTGGTAGTATTTTCTGAGTTTGTTCGTTTTGGTTGGCCGGCTCTTTTGAGCCAGTTAAGCTAAACCGTTATTCTCTCCAATTGGAACCTGCTGTTATCTGTGTGTGTCGGACAATCCCATCTCATTCGTCGGAAGTGCCCTTCCCTGCAGCCTATGGATCGGGTTATGCACGATTATGAACAGGGTGTTTGCAAGGAGTAGAAACGATGAGAGCAGAGCTGCCATGCATGAAGGCCCAGAATGGAAATGGGAAAACGAAAGCAAGTAGTGTCATATTTCATATGTTTTTAGGGGTTCTCTGTCGCCGGCATCAGATTGTCTGCTTTGTTCGCTTCGGGACAGCCAAGTGGCTTGGACTTCAAAGAGGAAGGAGGAAGGAACCGGGGGTTTCGATATATATTGTCGGCTGCTACACATGACGCGTTCAGGTGGTTCTTCTAGTGATGGACCACGGCTAAGAAGACATGTCGAATTTCAGACGCGGAACGGCGGGTTATGAGAATCGACAGAGACGCCATCGATTTCCGGTGTGGTATGCAAAATATTGGTGGTTATCTAGTTTGTGTTTGTCAATAAAACGAAAACGGGCACTAACAAAAAAACAAAAAAACAACAACAAAAAACAAAAACTCCAGATTTGAAGGCTGTTTGGGAAGATTACCTGATAGAATGCAGCAGAGGAACCGATTGGATGGCGTGTCATGCAAGGGCATATCACGTTGGTGCCCAAGCAGACCCGGTTGCGTTTCTCTCTTCTATTCCCACCAATGTTCTCTTCGTCTTTATCCAACGAGGAGAACTGACAATATACTGGATAACCCAAAACCTTCGATTCGGGCGATATCGTAGTGTGAGGATGCGCCCATTATAACACCAACCGATTAGCCCGTAGGGGCATTCGAGTCTGTTCTTTCTCTGCGAATGAGTCTGAACATGGGAAATCGCGCAGCATGTCGTGCAAACGGGAAGTGGATTTCATGATTTGACAAACAGCAGACACACCTTGCTATAGAGTATTTGACGCAGGATGTATTTAGAATACTACGTACAGGACAGCTGGCCCGGGCAACGACCGGGCAATTTCCCTACTCGGCGAGGGCGTTTATTGACACCCTGGACAAAGCGCACGGGTCGTAGCGGTGTCGCCTAGGCATATTTGTGGCGGTTTATTGGCTACGTCGCGCAAGGCTGTAGACGCCCGACCGAACAATTTCGGAAGGCGAGTGTCAGTGCCCCCCTCTATTTGCGCCCCGATTTTGGCTGGTTTCGTATGTTTGATGCGATGGTGCCCTCCTCAATTCCACCACACACTTGTGTGCTTATGGTGACGGTAACTAGTACAGGTTTGGTAGGGCCTTCTCGTATACGACGAACGGGCGTCCGGAAGCGTCTATGCGTGATTATGGCACACCACTGTTCTCCCACTCCTCCTCTCCCGCTCCGCACTCCCCCATTCCTTCTCTCCCACTCCGCCTCCCATATTCCATGATAAGAGGCATATGCGCCTTCTGCCCCTTCGCCCCCTCCCGTCCCCTTTCCAGCCATCCCTGCCGGCTGTGCCGCATCCTTTTGCGCCCATTCTTTACCTCCAAATTCAAGCCGCGGCAACAGCGTTGACAAGGAAAATCGCCAACACATGCCTACTCGTGACGCCATACTGTAGTCACTTTCCAGGTAGATTTGAATGATTTGATTGCCTGCTGAAAACCAACACGTAATGCCCTATATCAGCGAGAATCGAGATGCTCGGGGTGTGACCTGGAGCACATCTAATGGGCCAAGTGTGTGCTTTAGTCTTTGGTTCTTCAGTGGCTGTGCACAGCCGTCATGGACGCACAGCTCCTGTCTTGATACGCTGTACTACATACTGGTTGCGTATGGACGCGCCACCGNNTGTGCAGCGGCATAGAAAAGCAACGCGTGAGCATAACGGCCATAGAATGGAATGCGGTGAAGCAGACTCAAGCTGTATGTGCAAGAAATAAATGGTTATTGAGTTGATAGGATTCTCTAGCAATACTATGGGCGAGTGAGGGCATGTGCGGCTTTATATATAGCCGTGATGCGGTCGGTGGCCTAGGCCTAGTCTTGGCCTTGTGGTGCCGTAGGACGCAACAATACTCGTAACTTTGAGATGGCTAGATATGAAACACAGCTCTTTCTTTCAAACAGGATTTACGAAAAGACAGTGCTTCCCCGTTAAACTTGCTGAAATCACACCTCTAGTCCCACAAAGAGGAGCAGAATAGCAATCTGCTGTTGCAGTCGATTTGCGACAAGACATTCACTAATGCAGCCACTCCAATAGGGCCAGGGTAACCTATCCTCACCGAACTCTCTAGGAGGTAGCGTCAACAGAAATATGCATTCTCTTTGCTCGATCCTCTGTATTTTATAGGCTATTCCGTACTCCGTACACGGGTGTGTCCCTGTCTATCTGCATGCTTTTCGACCCCCTGCTCCCAACTTGTATCGCTGCTCAGCCTCGCCCACTCCTCACATCCACAGCCGCGCTGTTCCGTCGGCTCCTGCTGACACGCACCAGGCCTCGGTCGGGTGCCAGGCAATGTCGAGCACGCCGACGGCCTCGACGACGCGGTGGGCGCCCTGGGCCAGCTTCTTGACGGGCACGATGGTGGGGGGCTCCATGGCGTCGCTGTAGACGCGGCCAAAGTAGATCTGCAGGGTGCCGTCGTCGGAGCAGTCGGCCAGCAGCGGCAGGGACTTGTGGAAGGCGACGGCGCGGACGGCGCGGTCGTGGTAGCGCATCGTGCGCAGGGGCCCGCTGGACAGGTCGACGTCGTGCCAGACGAGGCGGCGGTCAAAGGCGCCGACGGCAATGTGGTCGCCGTTGGCGGGGTGGACGTCGAGCGAGGAGATGAGGCGGCAGCCGGGGCGGATGGTCTTGACGAGCTCCATTTTCTGCAGGTCGTAGACGCGGACCTGCTGCTTGGTGGCGAGGAAGAGCTGCGGCTGGGCCGGGTGGAAGCGCGCGGCCTGGGGGATGTTGGCCATGCGCCGGAAGGGCACGTGGCTGACGTGGCGCGACAGCGTGTGGATGGCGACGGCGCTGCGGCCGCCGGTGGGCGCCACGGTGCACAGGTGGTCGCCGCGGCGGTGCCAGCTGACGGTCTTGATGGGGGCGCGCACGCGGACCTGCAGGAGCACGCCGGCGCTCTCGAGGCGGGCGTCGCCGGGCCGCGTCCATTTGGCGGCCGGCGTGCCCGGGGGGGCGCTGGACGCAGCGCTCGGCTTCTTGGCTGCGTAGCCAAAGCCGGCATCGACCACGGCGCGGCTGGCCGCATCGAGCTCCGGGTCGACGGCGATCGAGGGCACCATCAGAAACAGGTCCTCGCCGACGGCCGCGGCCAGTACCAGAGCTGCCTTGCCCGGACGCCAGGCCAGCGAGTTGACGACCTCCTCGTCCTCGGCCTTGCCGGCGCTCAGGCGCGCACTCCAGACCTGGCGGCCCGTCAGCAGCTCCCACAGACGCACCGTGCCGTCGTCGCCGCCCGTGGCCAGCCAGCAGCCGGTGGGATCGATGGCCACGGTGCGGACCCAGCCCTGGTGGCCGCGAAAGATGGTCTGGCAGACGGTGGGGAAGGGCTTGAGGTCTTCGGCGGGCGGCAGCTTGGGCAGCAGGGCGTTGGGGTCGATGTGCAGCTTGTTGCGGCGGACGCGCGGCGCGAGGTAGAGGTCGAGACAGCGCTCGAAGCGCTCTTTGACGAACTCGCCGTAGCCGGGGACTTTGCGGAGGGCGTCGTACTTGGCGGGCAAAAAAGCCTTCTCGCGGTCTTCGGGGTCGGTGTTTTCCCAGGCTTCGCGCTCGGCCTTGGATGGGACGTACTCGGGGGGGCAGTTGTAGGATTCCCTGGGGAGTTAGTAGGAAAGACAAAATCAAACAGATCAAAATCAAATGAAGCAAAAACTCACGAATGCCCTGGCGGCAGCAGCTTCGGCGCGGGAATATGCATCACATGCGCTTCGCGCGGCTGCTCGTCCTGCCACAGGTCGAAGTGCTGCACCTCCTCCTGCTCGGCGGCCTCCTTCTCGAGCTGCTCCGGCGGCTTGTACGGCAGGATGCGGCCCTCGCGGATGGCGCGCACCAGCTTGGCGATGCGCACGGCCTCGTGCTTGGACGGCAGGAATCGCCGTTTCGGCTCCGGCGCTGCGCTCAGCGGCATCGTCTCCTCGACGCTGGTAAAGTACTCGACCATGTCCTGGAAGGTTAGTACGGGGAACAGCAGACAGAGGACAGCAAAGCCACGGAAAAGCACACAGAAAAATCAAACAAAAATCAAAAGAAACCACAGGAAGCCAATCAGAAAACCAAAACAGGAGCAGGACAGGAACAAACACCAAACCAAACAAAAACACAACACAACACCCACCGGATATGGATCGTAGCCTTCTTCGGGAATCTCGTTGAGCTGCACGCGCTTCAGCAGCTCCAGCTCGTCCTGGGTCAGCTTGAGCGGCTTGCCCGTGGCCGGGTCGGTCAGGCCGGTCCAGCCCTTGGGCAGGTCGATGCTGTCGAGCAGGGCGTCGAGGGCCTCGCCGGTGGCCGGGCGCATAATCTTCTTGCCGTTGATGTCGTAGCCAATGTGCGGGTACGCGTCGTAGAACGACAGCGGAATGTTGCCAATCGTGTTGCCCGTCTCCTGCGCGCTGTCGTCCGAGTCGTACGCGGGGTCGACCTCGTCGTAGACGTACCGCACGCCTCCATTGGCGTCGGTCGTGACCCGGAAGTTGGGGCGGTCTTCTTCGTCTTCTTCCTCCGCTTCACCGGATCCCGTGAGCGTCAATTTGGCCAGCTCGTCGCTCTCGTCCTCGTCCTCGTCCTCGTCTCCGTCCTCGTCCACTTCTTCGCTCTCGTCCTCGTCCTCGCCATTTTCTCCTTTTTCCTTGTCCTCCTCGCCCTCGGACGGGACGTCGTTGCTCTCGAGGTCGTCCTCGTCGTCCTCAGAATCTTCCGTGTCCGCATCGACAAAATCGTCGTCCGACTCGTCCGTGTCCGACAGCACGGCGTCAACCAGGCCGTCGAGGCTGCCCTCGTCATCTGAAACATCGGCCGGGGTCGGAGCCGGAGCCACAGCAACAATGCTGGACGCCTTCCGCTTCTTTTCGGGAATTCGTGGCGCCATGGTGTGGTGGTGGTGGTTGTGTATTGCACCTTTTTCTCACAGGCCGCAGAAGCCAAACTTTTTTTTATGGGACTATCAACATTTTGCCGTCTGCCCCATATAGCTAGTCCCAATTTGGTCACCGCCTTAAGCTATTTACCTCTGGCGCCGCTGTGTCTCAGCGGTTCGGCGCTGAAACTTCTGTGTACCCACAGCGACTACAGCGTATTACAGCAGCTAAAAAAGAACGGCAGAAACAAAGCGGCGTCTATACTAGGATTAGCGGTCCTGTTATCGATAAGCAGTTGCACAGTCCCAAGCGCACAGTATGCACAGTGTTCTTGGCTATCGGGCCAACAATGCTGCGTCCGGCTTATTCATCAGAGAAAGTCTCCGAGCCATGAGCAACGCGGCTGGGACAGCTTGTCTACGACAAGCTGTCAGATGCTTGACCTAGGCGCTGAAGCGATTTACTTACAGCGATCTTTCTTGCAGCATGCCACATCCGTCGGAGACGCCAGGCTCTCGGCCGAAACACCGGGCTTGTGACGAATGTCGTACGTCTGTATTCTCGTGTTCTTGCTTCTTCGTTCTTGTGTCCTTGTGCTCTCGTGTTCTTGTGCTGTTTCTCCCACTAACGAATAGGCTCCCGCAAACTGGCGTGCTCCAAGGAGCCTGGTGGATGCCGCCGGTGCCAGCGCGAGGGCATATTGTGCGTGTATTCGGTGCAGAAGCAGATGGGCCGACCTCGGAAGCGGACAGCTCTCGGCGCCAACCCGGCAGCTGTGGCTCCGGCATTGGCGCCTGCTGATGTTTGCCTCCCGTCGGGACCGGAGGTGGTGCCGGACATCGACATGTCGTTCCTAGAGAGCGCCGACTCGCCGGGGTTCAGCTTCTTCGACTTTATGCGGCTCGGCGAGGCTGATTTGGCCATGGACTTTGATCTGGGCGGCGTGATGAGCGAGTCTCCATCAGTGCCAGCATCAGCTCCGCCAGCGGCACTAACGCTGGACCAGCTGCCGAGCCCCAAGCTGTCCCCTCAGCACATGCTGCTGGGCGGCACCCTGTGCGACCCAGCATTCTGCCAAATCGACTTTAGCGACCATCCGGCAGCAGTGCCGGCTCCGGCTCCGGCCCCGGCCCCACCATTTCCCCCATTCCTCAACATGCGCGTGCCGCCATCACCGGCGCTAGCCAGGGTGAAGCCCGAGCTCACGGCATTGATGCGGGAAGAGCTGCCTTCATTTGGGCCGCCGTCTCCGGAACCGGGCCAGGACTCCGCGTCCAAGGCCGAAGCCCCCACCTCCACATCCACCTCCGCCTCCACCTCATCCTCCATATCCTCACCCCCCCCTCTGCCCACGTCCATGCCCACGCCCTGCGCGACCCCCGGCCTCATCCACGCGCCCAGCCGCGTCTGTGGCTGCCTCAGCCGGCTGTTTGCGGCGCTCGACGCCCTCCAGCACCTGCCGAACGAGGTCGGCCCGGCTCTGCACACCACGCGGCGAGCCGCGCGCGCGGCCCACGACACCGTGTACTGCGCGTCATGCTCGCCGCCCGACTTTGCCGACGTGCGCGCGCGGCTCCCGCTGCAGGCCTACCAGAACCTGATGGTGCTCGGAGCGCTGCTGCCGTCGATCGCGCACGCGTATGCGCGCATTGTGGGCATGGTCGACACGGAGGCTTCGCGGGCCCAGGCGGCGCACGAGCGCCTAACGCTGTCGGTCGAGGCGTACGGCGGGCTCTGGGGCGAGCTGGCCGGGATGTGCACGCGGATGGCGCCGCCGGGGACGCCGCCCGGGACGGCGCCGCTGGAGGGCAGCGTGGTGGAGCCGGCGCTGTGGCGGCTGGCGGTGCGGGCGCTGCTGAAAGTGGACCTGTACGGGATCCACGGCGAGACGGAGGCGGGCGCGCTGAACGGGAGGAACGGGCATCCGTGTGTCGCGGGCCCTGTGGCGGATCGGCTGCCTGCGGCGTGGGCGCGGAAGAGCGTGGTGGGGGGAGGGGCGAAACAGAACGAGAAGAACGAGGACTTCGAGACAACGCTGGGCGGAGGGGACAGCAGCGTCGTGCAGGTCGGCCTCAAGGACATTGTGGACATGCTGGAAGAGCGGTCGCGGCGGCGGCACGCCTACATGGACGCGGCGGCCGAAGCCGGGCTGGCCGAGGGCCTCGACAACGTCGGCGGCGTCTGGGGGCCGTACTGCCGGCTGCCGCCAGGCGAGAAGCACAACTGCCAAAAGGTGATTGAGATGGCGCGCCAGGAGATTGAGAAGCTGGTGATTGCGTGATACCTTGGATGCCTGTATGAATGGATGATTTCAACTGATTTTCAGCTGATTTTGCACTGTGATTTGCAACTGTGAAGTACTGTAGAGGCAACGCTATATTACACGTCGGATATCTCCCGTCAATAATACGAGCTGCGGCCCTCGCCATCGGAGCTGTCTACGTCTTCGTCCAGCTCCTCCGGCAGGTCCGGCGGCGCCCGCATGGCCTCCAGGTCCGCGGTGTCCAGCACCGGCGGCTCAAACGGCTTGACGGCGTGGATCTCGCGCCCCGACGGCATCTGCGCCAGCAATGGCGCCGTCGGTGGGACCAGCTGCGTGTTGATCTGCTGGTTAGAGATAAGAAACAACGAAGGAACCAGACACTACAATCAAAGTGAAACAACAAACAAACAAACAAACAAACAAAACAAAGTAATAACAAACAACAAACTTACTGTATCGTTTTGCTTCGTCCATTTTGCGTGCAGCATGGCGGCCACGCGAGCCTCCTCCATTTGGCCGGCATCCAGCCCCCAGCCGGCGCCCTTTTCGACGCGGCGCTCCTCGCGCTTCTCGCGCTTCTCGGAGCGCTCTTTGCGCAGCCGGCCCATGAGGCCCTGGCTCTTTTTCTGGGCGTCCGACGGCGCACTGCTGCTGCTGCTGCTGCCGGCCGCGGACGAGGCCCCCTCTTCGCCCAGCTCCTGGCGCGCCGCATTCAGCCACGCCAGCGCCGTGCCCGTCTGGCCGCCGAGGTCGGCGTCAATGGCAAAGAAGCGGCAGGCCTTGGCGCGGCTGGTGTGCTTCAGGGCCTGCAGGTAGTGCGTAAAGGGCGCGGTGATCGCTGCGGCGCCGGAGCCGCCGGCGCTGCCTACCAGGGCCGAGGCCGTGCCGGCGTGCTCGGCGGCGGCCAGACACAGGCGGGCAAACAGGTGCGCGCGCACCTTGGGGATGTCGGGCGCCTTGTACATCCACTCGCGGTCGTGCTCGTTGCGGGTCTGGGCCACGACGGCCGGGTAGGGGTCGTCCTTGAGCACGGCCAGCAGCGTGGCCTCGGCGAGGGCGAGCGCCGACTGGGCGCGCACGACCGGGGCGGCGACGTCGGCGGGGCTGTCGAGCGGCGGGCGGCTGGCGGCCAGAAAGGCCCAGACGGCGGCCGCGTCGAGCAGGTGGCGTGTGGCCGCGGTGATGGCGGCGAGGCGCTGCTGGGGGCCGACGGGCACAATGGAGGTGGTGACGTAGAGCGGCTGCAGCGCGGCGCGGGCCTGCAGCGTGTGGGCGTGGCCGAGGGCGGCAAGCACAAAGGCGAGCTCGTGGTCGAGGGAGGGCACGCGCACGCGCGGCGGCTCACGGCCCGGCAGCCGCGATTCGCAGAGGGTGGTGCGCCATTCGGGGAGGGTGGCGTGGGGGGGGACGCTGATTGTTTTTGCTTTGGAGGCGTGGCTGCTGCTGGCGGCGGCCGCGCTTCCTCCGGCCTCGATGCGCACGTGCGACCGCCCGGCCAGGCCGTCGACCACGGCGGTCAGGTACGGCAGGTAGTTGCGCAGGCTGGAGACGACGAGCGCGAGATTGGCGGCTTGCGCTTCGGGCGGCAGCCGTTTGTGCTTTTTGAGTGTGTCGCGCACAATGCTGCGGTACGTTGTCGCATTGCGCAGCAGCGACGGGTGCGACGGGCTGGCATAGGCCGCCGAAAGGGAAAAGGCAGACGTCGTCGGCAGCACGAACGGGAAGGGCATGGCTGTGTGGGAGGCGACGAGACGACGACGGCGACGACGACGTCGACGACGAGGGGGTCGGATGATGTAGATATTCCCGAAACGGCTTGGCGTTGCGGGGGGTGGAGTCCTGTAAATACGTATGGAGCCCAGAGCCAACGCGCTATCGCGCTATCGCGTTATCGCCGTGAACTGGCCATTTCTGCATCCAGAGCTTCCAGCTCGACCTCACCACGACACCGACGCCGTGCCATTCCAGCGTCGTCGCCTGCCGCCTCGCCCCTTGTTTCGTCGCTCCTTTCGTTTCGTCGCCTGCCGTCGTCCAATTTTCCTGCTCTCGTTTCTTTGTGTTTCTTGTGTTTCTTGTGTTTCGTCGTGATCAATTCTCAATTTCCTCGACTTCCTCCTCCTCCTACTCCTCCTCCTCCTCCTCCTCCTCCCTCCTCGACATATCACCCAACACCAGCTCAGCATCGCACACCATGGCCCCCTCTCCCTCCCCGCACAAGCCGCGCCGGCGCGCCAAGAATCCCATCCCGGCCGCCCCCGCCGACAGCAGCATCCTGCGTCCCAGCCACCCCGCGTCCTCTCGCCACGAAGTCCTCACCCGGGCACCCGCCTTTCCCCTTGCCGCCTTTCTCTGGCCGGCGCGCGGCTCTGTCTCGCAATGGGAGCTGCTGCCGCTCATTCTCATGGCCGTCGGGCTCTTCCGCTGGGCCGCCGGGCTGTGGGGATACTCAGGTACGCCTCCGCAGCACTTCGCTTCCGCGGACATTTTGCTGACCCGTCCACAGGCTTCCACAAACCACCCATGTTCGGCGACTACGAGGCCCAGCGCCACTGGATGGAGATCACCACCGCGCTCCCCGTCTCGCAGTGGTACTTCCACGACCTGCAGTGGTGGGGGCTCGACTATCCGCCGCTGACGGCCTACCACAGCTGGCTGCTGGGCCGCATCGGTTCGCTCATCCACGCCGACTGGTTTGCGCTCTACTCGTCGCGCGGCTGCGAGGACCCCGGCCTCAAGGTGTTTATGCGCGCCACCGTCTTCGTCTCCGAGTACCTCATCTACGTGCCGGCCGTCGTCGTCTTCGTGCGCCGCTTCAGCCGGCTCAGCGGTGTTTCGTCCTGGTCGTCCGCCGTGGCGCTCGTCGCTATTTTGCTGCAGCCCGCCACCATTCTCGTCGACCACGTCCACTTCCAGTACAACACCGTCATGCTCGGCTTTGTCACCGCCAGCATGTCCAGCATGCTGGCCGGCCGTGATCTGTGGGCCGCTGTCTTCTTCGTCGCCGCCCTCGGCTTCAAGCAGATGGCCCTCTACTACGCCCTGCCCGTCTTTGCCTTTCTGCTCGGCCAGTGCCTCTTCCCGCGCCCGCGGCCCAGCCACCTGCTCGCCATTGCCGCCGTCACCGCCGCCGCCTTTGCCATTCTGGTCCTGCCCATGGCCGCCGGCACGCTCTACGACGTCCACCGCGGCATCGAGGCGCACCCGCCCACCACCGCCGCAAAAACGAAAACAGACCTCCCGCTCCCCCCCGTCCTCCTCGACCTCGTCAGCCCCTACCTCTCGCCCGCCGCCTTCTACTACCCCCTGGTCGAGCAGCTCGCCCAGATCCTCCACCGCGTCTTCCCCTTTGCCCGCGGCCTCTTCGAGGACAAGGTCGCCAACTTTTGGTGCGCCGCCAACCTCCTCGTCAAGCTCCACGCCTACCCCCCGGCCCTGCTGCAAAAGGCCTCGCTGGCCGCCACCCTCGCCGCCATTGCGCCCCCCAGCCTCGTGCTCTTCGTCCGCCCCAGCCGCCTGCTGCTGCCCTACGCCTTGGCCGCCACCGCCTGGGGCTTCTTCCTCTTCAGCTACCAGGTCCACGAAAAGAGCGTCCTGCTCCCCCTGCTGCCCATGACCCTGCTGCTGGCCGGCGCCCGCGGCCTCGGCCACGAAACCCGCGCCTGGGTCGGCTTTGCCAACCTGCTGGCCGTCTGGACCCTGTTCCCCCTGCTCAAGCGCGTCGACCTCGCCGTGCCCTACGCCGTGCTCGCCGCCCTCTGGGCCTACCTGCTCGGCCTGCCCCCCACGACGCTGAGCCTCTACTTCCCGGCCGGCCTGTTCTCGGCCGCCAGCCACGACGCCACCGCCGCCGGCTTGCGCAACCTCTGGGGCGCTGCCATCCTGCACATCCCCTTTTACCTCGCCATGGCCTCGTGGCACGTCCTCGACCTGTTTCTGGTGCCGCCGCCCAACAAGCCCGACCTCTGGGTCGTGCTCAACGTCGCCATCGGCGCCGCCGGCTTCGGCCTCTGCTACCTGTGGTGTCTGTGGAAGCTAGTCAGCGAGAGCGAGCTGCTGCCGAGCAAGGCCAAGGCGAAGACCCAGTGAGCCGAGCAACCACGGCGAAGAGTGAGCCAAGCAACCACGTGTTGGAGTGTACACGAGCACGCAACACAGAGAGCCTCAGAGGAGGATGGAAAAGCAAAATGTATTTTATTGTTTTATGTATACCTAGACATAGCCAACGGCGACATACCATGTTCGAGATACGCACTAGACGGACGAGTGACACCACGTCTATTGGGGATTGCATCCGGCTAGCTCCAGACCACCAACGGCGCCGTCTCCCTTGCCACCGCATTCATCCGTCGCAACGCGATATTCGGCCGTGCCCTTCCACGTACGGTGAACATGGCACATACTAGTATGGATTGTCCTAATTATTTTGCGTCGAGTGTCTGGTTCCTCGCAGAAGACATGCGGTTTGAGTCGCAGATGGGGGATGCGGTATTGCAGCCAAAAGCTTCATGCGCAATTCGTCCACCGCATCTGCATTCTATGCACTCGTTCGGCGTCTTCCTTTGTTTCTCCCACCCTCTTGCGCCTCACGCCATACTGGAAGCGTCGCAAGCCCACATCATGACCACTACGCCGTTGGTCGGCCCTCAAAGAACTCGGGACCGAGATGTCCGTCTTCCTTCAGTCGAGGCGTCTCCCACTTTCTCGTATTTCGTAGATTTGTGTTCTCCTCGTCCGCCTCGTCTTCCTCTCTTCTCCTCGTCTCCTCTTCCTCCACTTCGTTTTCATCCATCCAGCGGACCATCACCATGTTCCGCTCTATCTACCTCTGCCTCCTGGCCGCGGGCCTCGTCGAGGCTCAGTGGTTCTATCGCCCGCCGTTCCCAGCCTACCGACTCAAGAATGTCCATGCCTTTGCTGCTGTCCCGTCTGCCACCACCACGGGAGCCACCGTGACCTCCTCGACGGCCGTCCCGACACATACCATCGCCGTCGGTGCTGTAAGTTGGCCTCAAGATTTAAGCCTTTTCAGACACCACATGCTAACCATCAGACCGGCTTCAACTTTACGCCCAACAACATCACCGCCAATGTAGGCGACATCATCGGTGCGTACTCCTCTCCTTTTGTTTTCGTGCTCGTCTTCCTGACTCTTGGCCCCCCCAGAATGGAATTTCTATCCCGGCGGCCACTCGGTCGTCCGCAGCGCCTTCAAGTTCCCGTGTATTCCCTACGAGGACACCGGCATCAACCGCGTCGGCTTCTTCAGCGGCTTTGCCAACACTAATGTCTATACCAACGAGGTAAGTCGGAGCTTGTGCATCTGCGCAGTCCATCCGCTAATGGCAGGGCCCCAAATTCCGCGTCCGCGTCAACGACACCGACCCCATCTTCTACTACTGCTCGGCTCCCACGTCCTGCATCACCCAGCACATGATTGGTGTCATCAATCCGGTGAGTTCTTTCTTCATTTTTCCGTCTCTTCTGTCTTTTCTGTCGCCTTTCCCCTGACCAGCCGCCTTCTGCATCAGAACACCACCTGGACTCTCGACATCCAGGAGGCGTACGCCGCCAACACCACCATCCAGATCTCCCCCGGCGACCCCATCCCCTCCGAAGTCGCGTCCATGACGGCCACCGCCACCGCGTCTCCCACCAGCACCCCGTCCTCGTCCGCGGCCCCGCCCTCCTCCGCCCACCGCACCTCCTCCCTCTCCGGCGGCCAGATCGCCGGCATCGTCGTCGGCTGCCTCGTCGCCCTCGCCCTCGCCGGCTTCCTCTTCTTCCTCTGCGGCCGCAACAGCCAGTGGCGCCGTCTTCAGCGTTCCTCGTGGCGCCAGCGCCGCCGCCAGCACCAGTCCTGGTTCTTTTCCCGCTGGGGCGGGCCTCCGGGTGCCGACTATGAACGAGGCGGCCCCGGCGGTCTCGTTGGCCCCGGCGGACCCGACGTCGCTGCCATCGCCTCCGCCCAGGGCGTCTACCTCCCTCCGGCCGCCATGTCTGCCACCACCATGTCCACCTCGACCGCCAGCCCCATCACTGCCAAGTTCTCCGGCCACCTCCCGGACGCGGCCGATGTCAACGCCTATTATGCCGCCCACGGCGCCGGCCTCGTCCACCCGTCCCAGGTCTATGCGCCCGGCCTCTATCCGGGGCCCCCGCCGGGTCCGGGCACGACGCCGCTGAGCTCGCATCCGTTCTACACAGCGAGCCCGCTCTCAGACAAGTCCTAGTAAGTCTTCTGTTGGTGAGGAGGTGGCAAGAGACGTGCGCGGCTAACCATCAGCTCGACGCCTTCGCCACTGCCACTGCTGCGGCCGATGCCGCCCATTGAGCTGCCGGCCGGTGCCGAGAAGCACCATCATGGCGCCGTGACAACGACGCCGCCGCCGCTGCAGGAGAAGGAGTCACCGGTCATGGGTGGCAGCAGTGGAGGCAAGTCACCAACGACCAAGAGCGCCGACAATAGCGCGAGTGACCGGGTGTAGTGGTGGCATGGATTTTGTTGTGTAACGTGGTATTTTAGGTATTTGTGGTATTTGTGATAGTTGCTGTATCTGCGGTATCATGAGAAAGGCCAAAGGTCATCAGTTGACTGTCTTTGTATTTTCCGACACCGCATGTTGTTCGTTGCCTTTTGATTTTGACCCAATCCACGGCAATTGTCGTCATACGTTCCGTGCTTGTTTGAGCTCCCGTCAGTCCACAACAGCGAGAAAGCGTCAAGGTGATGGCAAACGTTGCTAAGAACGTCTATTTACTACCCTCGGCGGCTACCTAGGCAGTTCCGTTCCGGCTCAGCCCAGGAAAGGTGCCGAATGCGCGATCCCTGTTCCATGGCCACGTCAGTGACGTCTCCCTGTGTGCTTCCACACCACCAAAGTACGAGAAGTCTATGGAGCATGTGACATCCGCAGAATAGACGTGTTAGAATGCGTAAGCTAATCAATGGCCACTCCTGTCGGAAATAAAAGCTGTTCTGCTGCCTCTTCCCGTTCCCTTATTTTGTCTTGACTCCAATACGCCTGTTCAGCCCCCAGATGTTTCTGGGCAACAGGCCATAGGACAAAGACGCCATATCGCAATTTTACAGCACTACCAGACCCGGCTGCATTGGCTTCAGGCTTGCTATCCACGACGGCTGGTTCGGACGTTGCCGCCGTCTCGCCCCAGCCCATCCAGAAGCTCGATGCGCGTGCTCTTTCGCCCAGGAGGCGGGCCACGGTGGTTCCGGGCTGCTGCCGTTGCAGGTCTTGGTCACCATCATCGTCTGACACTGAATCTAAATGATCCAGCACGTTTCCACCAGCGAGCAGCGCTGCCGAAGCTGCAATGGTGGTGGGGCTACGGCGGGGGATGCCTCCTGGGTTCCGCCAGAACGCCCAGCTGGTGACCAACAAAAGCAGGACCGTGCCAAGCAGAGCATCCAGGATGCGCGTAGAGGTGGTGTCCTGTATGACCCGCGTTTGGCCAAAGGGATTGGTGACTGTGGCATTATAGACTATGCTGGCGTCGCTTGTGTCAGCGGATGATAGCACACTGACATTCTGGGCTGGCACGAGTTGCTGGGCTATATCTTGTGCGCTGATGATGCTGTGGTGAAACTTGATGGCAGCAATGACGGCGTCGTCAGCTGCCTCGAGGCCGAGCTGCTCTTCGGCCACAGCCCAGGGGGACGAGGTCAACAGAGTGAAGAAGTCGTCAAATCGCACGTGATTTGGATCAACGGTAACGAGGAAATCATATAAGCCACTCCAGTAATCTACGCCGCCTTGAGCTATCGCGCTTCGAGCTGTGTCCTCAAGCGGAACCGGCGGCGCCTCTGTGTCTAGATCTAGTCGGTCGGTGCCGAGAAAGGTGACGTCGGTGTCCACTTCCTCCATGGTGAAGTTGCATGCGAGAGCTGCAATATGCTGCAGATCCATAGACGTCGGGTTGTCGTCCTCCACGGCGAATTCGGCCTGGCCCCAAAAATATAGCCTACCGCTGCCGCAAGCGAGGACCGTTTGGCCGAAATAGTTCGTGCCGGGAAGTGAGCTTATATAACCCCCGGAGTACGAGCAGTTCTCGCCGTCCAAAATAATATTTGCACCATACTCTCCGTCGAAGTACGTCGTCATGTTGGTGCGGCTGTACTTGCGACAGTCCATGGCAGGTCGTATCGCCGGGATGACCGTCTTAAGCGATGCTGTAGAAGCGCTCGATGCGGCGGAACCGGTTGGCAGCCGCGTTGCGTTGGCGGCCACCAACTGTGGAAAGGCTAAGCCCTGGTACGTGAAACGGGGGAACGACATATTGTTCAGAAGAATCAGCGACGCCACTATACTTCCTTCTTTGATGGACTCGGGCGCCGGTGCAAACGAACTATTGACACGCAGCATCGCGTGTGAGACCTCGTTCACGGGCAGCGCCTGGAAGAGGGAGCTGGCAAAGATCGTCAGCAGCGAGCTCACAAGCGCCGCCGCCGTCATCGCACACGCGCCAATGTCGCGCAGTCTGGCCGATCTGACGACAGCCTGCACGTTGAACATGTCCAGCAGATCCATGTGCGCAAAGTTGTTGGCCGAGACAAGGCCGGCCAAGCCTATCGACGGCGCCAGGGACCGCCTCCGAAAGTCGAGTGAGGAAAAGGACAAGGCGAGCAAGCCAAATACCACAGCAGGCACCGTGCTCCAGGTGTAGTGGATGTATGGGCTGTCGTCTACGCTGCCCAGGCCGTGGTGGTGCTTCGACCACCATAGCAGCAGCTCCAGTGTGGCGATGATGCCCACCGTCGCCAAGCCAATCACCAGGTGCGCCAAGGAGGACCACAAATTCGAGAGCGTGGTGGCCATGCGGCTCGCGTCTGTGTCCTTTCTTTCCATATGTCCATCTGTATCGCCCGCCTCCTCCGCCCTGTCCAGGGCGGGTTCTCTGGACACGGTAAAATGGGCACGATTCCGTACTTGGTCGTAGACAACATCGGACTGGAAAGAGGTGGCCTGGCCCCTTGACGGCCCTATTTCCGCCTTTCGCTCGAGCGCCTGTTCCAGCTGTGCCGTGCTGGCCCCTCCAGCTTCTCGAAGTAGCGCTCGCAGTCCGCGACTATGTCGCAAGATGATAGCCATTCCCAGAAGCGAGGTAGGGTTATACGGCAGGATACCACTGCCCCAGCTGCCGGAAACGTTCGCCAGAAGGATCGATAATGCCATGGCAAAACAGGCTGCAGCAATGCCGGCCATCACATGAGCTGCCCAGCTGCGCACAATCAGTCGATTCTGATAAACTGTGGCTGTGCCTGTAATCGAGGTGTTGGTAGCCGTCATCAAGTTATGCTTCGCTATCATGGCGGTTATTTGCGAGTAGTAGCTGGTAGCTACTTCCTTCAGGACCATTGGGTCGTAGAGATCACTAAACTCTGAGAACAACCTGCCAGAACCGAAGGGCAACATGACACGTGTAGCTTGATCGATATCTACCTGTACATCTCCAATCGTGATGTATCCTATGCCACCGGGCGATGATCTGGTTATGTCGTCTTCATAGGCATCGAACTGTGCCGTCATAAAGTCCCAGGCCGTCACAGACGGGAGAGATCCGTTGCTGCTGCCGTCGGCAAGGCTGTCGACAGCACGAATCGTCGTAATACTGTTGTTGCGCTGCACATGTACCTTTGTAACAGCATAGGCCGGCGTGCACAACACGGACGCCGTGTTGTGGAATGTGGCGTTTTCGGGGTGCAGCCCGTGGAATGTCTCAGCATTGAGGTCATAGAAATATGTCAAGTTCCCGACGACTATCAGCACTCTCCTCCCAGCGAGGCCGGCAGTACCATCACATTGAAATTGAGTGAATCGAGAATAAGCCTCGTACGTCGAGTTTGTGCCATCCTTCCATATAGGACTTGGCAAGTGGAGCTTTGCGCTGCAGTCCGAGGCCTCGACTGTGACATTTATCCAGGCAGACTGGTAGTACTGTGGTGCTGCGGCCCCTGTGAGTGCCACATCCACTGGATCGCAATCGAGCCAGTTCGCCAGACCATCGACCACAACGGACGTCTCCGTCGTGCTGGGGACGTTGGTCTCCACGGACTGGTAGGCGTAGCGGTCAGATATGCCCTCGGGGTAGGTGAAATCATAGCTAATCAAACCCTGCATCATGTAGTAGCTGTTCGAGGTCGTACCATTCAGAGCCGTGGCATTGTTCACGAAACTATCAAGAAGAACCATGTCGATGGGGCCGGTTGAGAGACCAACATGCGACAGGGTAATGAGGCCGGGAGAAATGACAATCAATATCTTGATGAGCAGTGACACAGCAGTCGCTAAGGCAACACGGAAGTCCCGGCTTCTCAGTGAATTGAACAGCACAACCAACTGGAGTCCCGAAACGTAGTCTAACAGCAGGGTGTGGTTGACATCGCGAGAGGCATTGTGGCCGAGAGCTGGCTGTCGTTGGTGCTGTGCCAGGCGCGTCCACGGCGCGATGAGCTTCGTCTGGTACTCGACGCGGCCCCAGACAGCAGCCACGAGTGTCAGCAGCGCTGTTGGGCCATATGTCCACAAATAATGCAAGGCCGAGCGGCTCGAGCCAAGCCCAGAGTGTTTTCGAGACACAAAGAGTATTGTCTCAATGCTAATGGCTATCGCGGCGAAGACGGCCGCGAAGACCAGCAGCACGCCGATGCGGAGATAGAATGGCCTCCAAACGAGAACATCTCCTGGTTTTTGCATGGCCGTGCCAGCGGCGGCTGGCGGCGGCGCTTCCCTCTCATAGTGACTAGTGTCATAAGCAGGTGGCGCGTGAAACAGATGAGACGCCTGGCTGAGAGGTTTGTAACGGTGGCCCTCAAAGTTGTGGTAAAACGACGGAGGAGGCTCAAGCGGCTCCATCATGAGCAAATCAGTGCTGTATGGACTGACGGGGGGAAGCCATAGAGGCAGAAGCCAGAGAGGTCACAGAACATATGTACTCGGAGAATCGGGTTGGCCCTACGGCATGTCTTAGCTGCCCGTAGGATTCTGCGCTGACTTGCTACATGTCAACATTGGTCGCAAAACTATCTACAAACAGTTAGTCAAAACACAGCCACCCGCCCCCATCAATGGTAGCCAAATTCAAGAATTAGGCAATCCTTGATGAGGCACCCCAGCAATAACGTCAATTCTGCCAGACCAGTCACCCAACGCACCTGCGAGGTTGGGCATCGGGGGATGAGAAAGGGGCCCAAGAGCCGTCTTCTGATAGTAAACCCGGCGGTACAGTCAAGATTGCGGCTCAACCTGCCATCCGTTTTGTGTGTGCCAAGGTTTCTCCATACTACTAAGAAAACCCTATTTGTGATAGCCTGTGATTGGACGGAGCTGACCTCGCTTTATCCTCAGCTGCCACAGCTCAGATAACTGGGAAAGGTTGGGTAGGAAGCGGTAAACCAAACCCGCCTCCCTCACCTAACACTTGGATTCTAGAACTGGGCCACTCTCATGTTACGAAGTAATAGAGGACACCCGGCATTCAATTTTCTTGCCATTTTATATAAGCCCGGGTTTAGTCCCTCGGTGCCGGGTTTACGTCCCCCAGTGTACCACAGACCACCGTGCCAGACCTTTTAGAGAATACGGCGTAGTAATGCATATTTTCTAGCTCTCTAGCTCAAAACTCAAGACAAGCTACTGTGAACCAACAGAACGCGAATTCGGGAATCCGGAACGTCGCTGAGGTCCATGCGGACACTCGTTAGCAGCCGCCGCGCAAGAATGCCACCAACGTCTGTGCAGCCGTTTGGGTGCAAGGCGTGGCAGTCGAGATCAAGCTCGGCCATTTCGATGGTCTTGCTCAGCTGTTGCCCAAATCCACTCACTTGAAGGATTTGTGAGGCAATACAATGGACCTTTAGAAAGTCTGGGTCTGGCATCGGGACCAGGGGATCAGCGCAGGTAAACTCGACTTCTGGCGAGCCGCTTTTCGAGGGAGATTAGGTAATCGGGCGGCCACAAATAGAGATAGCACGGTACTTGTTCTGTGAATACTTGTTAGTTTTCACCGTCACTCCCCCGCTACAGAAAGCAAGACGTACTATGCCCTGGGGAAGAAATGCCAGCTTGTGGTCGTCGAACATTTGATGCACATTAGGTTCCATAGTACATGCGTTAGCGGGCTGGTTGATGCTTCTAGCATCCCGCTTGCCTTTCAACTCCGGAAAGTAACGGTGTATCGCGAACTAAATGATGGCTTTGTTCCGGTTTTGTACCGCGTCCGTGTCGTCAAATGATCCCAAGGCGAAGGGGATAATATGAGCGCAGCTTAAACGTAGGGTAGGCTCGTCTATGGGCGGATCCACCCTTCCCGCTTCAGCACTCCCAGAGTCCCAAATACCAGTATATATGCACTGGTAGCCGTCCCGGCGCAGGCAATCCCTACGGAGGACTGTCTGGCCCTGCCGTGTTGATGTCTCGATGGTCACCATGGCCAGGTCGATTTCTAAACCTGCATCTTCAGTAGGTGGTGTGGTCAGCGGTGGACGAGTGTGTCCTGCTGCAAGCTCAACTGTAGCATAGAACGATGCAAGAATGCGT
Organism: Graphilbum fragrans; assembly: GCA_001513895.1. NCBI lineage: Eukaryota > Fungi > Ascomycota > Sordariomycetes > Ophiostomatales > Ophiostomataceae > Graphilbum > Graphilbum fragrans. The sequence continues at coordinate 27,477 of LLKO01000013.1, forward strand.
TAGAGGTCTCAAAAGGGAAAAGATAAGAGGGGCCGAACATACAAGGCTTCAAGACCGCGTATAGGAGGTAGTTGGCAAGTTCTATGAGGTTGGTATCGAAAATGCCGTCATTGTCGTTGCGGCAAGCGATGATGTCGGCCAACAAGTTCTGCTTTCCGCCGTCCCCCAGAGTGTTAAGGAAGGCGTGGAGGATCCGTGATGCTCCGTACCATCGGTCAGCAAGCTGCTCGAGACGAACGCTGACTTCCAGTAACGAGAGGCTTCTATCTGACAAAGCCGGGGACAACGATGGAGACGCGGTGGGATGCTCAGCGAGCGGAGACAATTGTCTTAGCAAGTAAATCCACGAACTCATCATGCGGCTGTTAGGCTTCGATTCACTGATTGAAGCTATTGATAGGGGGGTGGAAATATCCTTGAAATCTGAGCCACATAAATGTGACAAGCGTCATCGATTAAGTTAGTTTGGGTATTGTTGGTGCTGCTGCTTCTGCTGCTTCTGCTTTGTTTAAACCAAGGCAAAATCCGGCGAACGAAGGCAGCGAGTGGCCTACACACGCACACTATTGTGCGGAAAAGTAAGGTTAGCACAAGGTTTCCATGTCACAAGCCTAGGATGAAGGGATTGGTGCAGGGGTTGCGGAACGCTTCTAAAAACAGACTGAAGTTGGGTTGTAGAATAGAAGAAGAGGACGAAGAAGAAAGAGATGTGTCTCCATGGGGATGGAGTAGAGTTGCGTCGCCCTTCTAGGCTGGCAGTTACAACTCGATCTTCTCAAACAGGAAGGAGCAATTAGGCAAAAGAAATATTAGCAACATCGTGAGAAGGCATAACGAGGGAGAAACCCCACATTAGTCTATATATTGGAAGGCACGACTGTGTACCTCCTTCCTCCTCTAATTGCTCTGCAGCTTGCCTCATTAGCTAAACAGACTCAGCATGTCTCGGCCAAGACGCCTCTTCGAAAGTCCCAGCCCTACCTTAAAACGCCGTCGACGTAAACTAATAACCGCGACCGATGGGGGGGGGGCATTGTCAAATATACCGAGGCCAATAGTAGAGTGGGAATTCTGCTGCCGAATGTCTCGCCTAATACCGGGGAAATAATAGTTCGCTCTCGGTTTGGCATACCCAACATTCGCACTCTCACATCATCTGTGCGCAAAACGTAGCGTGGGCTGTGCCATTGATATATATATACGCCTTCCAGTATATACGTGGACTATCCACAATAACCCACACAGCAAGGAGTGGTGAAAAGTCCAACCCGACCTATATCAATTAGATACCACCTCCGACGAGAAAGGCCCATTCTCAATATTGGCGGTGAATGTGCAAATCAGGCCTGATTAGTTTGACTTCTTTCGAATGTCCACCTTGCCAATGACTAGTCCAGCGAAGAAGGCCGCAGCCGATGTGGCCCCAGAAAAGGCAAAAATCGGATCGAGGCTATTTGCATACGACTGGATGACCCCTGGAACGTCTGCCTGGTTGATGAGTTCACGGAATCTCGTGGCCCCTGCCGCCAGCACGACATCTGGATTGACGGACGGAGCATGAACAACGAGTTGGTTTCGGAGGGTCTCATCGAAAATGGTGTTGGACACCTCTAGGAAGATCGCTGTCAGGAGGTACTGAACAAACAGCAGAATCGACACAGCAACGGGGATGTCAAACGGATCTAACACCGTTTGCATCGCGACAAGGCCCTGTAGTAGAGAAGGTTGTTAGTTGTCATGTTCCTCTCAGCAGCAAGGGCAGATAGCGAGCGCCTACCATTTGCAGTCCAAGACCACGTCCCAGTCCAGCCAAAACCTGGAAACCGGCCCATTCGCCCGTCGAAGATTGCGGCTGAAGAAGATACATGAGACCGGAACCAACGGCTGACATGGAACAAGCAGCAATAATATAGGGCAGAACGTAGCCGGTTTTCTTCACCAAGAAGCCGGAGAGAAGGACAGAAAACAATTGTGTGATAATACTGGGCAGCATATCCACTCCAGCTTTGGACGGCTTGGCTCCCTTGGTGGCTTGGAAGTAAATAGGCAAAAAGTAGGCGTGCAGAAATACGGTGGACAGCAGGAAGCCCTGCAACAAGGCAGCCGACCATACCAAGGGCTTCCTGACAATGTGCACGGGCACAAGAGCCTTTCGGCCCAGCTTGTAGTTCCACACAAGCCACACAATGAAGGTGACACCAGATCCCACAAACAACCCAATCACCACAGAAGACGTCCATGGATGCTTCTGACCACCGTAGGCCAAGGCTAGCAAGAGCATGATGGCAGAAGAGGCCATCAGGGAAAATCCAATAAGATCCAGTTCCTTGTGCAGAGTAGGCAGGGCCAACAAGAAGCTGGGTTTCTTTGTTTGCTCGGGAATACGCAGCAGAATCAAAAACAGACCGAAGAAGCCACCCACAGGGAGGTTGATGTAAAAGCACCAGCGCCAGTTTACATATTGCGTCAGTGCTCCGCCAATAAGCGGCCCAGACACCACGCCCAACAACGACACGCCAATGATGATGCCCGTCAGCGGAGGACGTTGCTGCAGAGGCACGGAAGCTGCGATAATAATCAAAGCCCCGCCAAGGAGAGCTGCGTGCCTTGGTTAGCTATGCTGGGCAGAATAAAGTTCAATGGAAGCTAGCAGCCATGGATGCAGAGTACAACACACCTGATCCGCCTATTCCAGCAATGGCCCGGCCGATAATCTATGCGCAGCTGCTTAGCATTGGAACGTCTTGGCACGGAATGTCAGAACCAGTAAAAGCAGGCTTACCAGCATCGTGGAGGACTGAGCTGCGCCACAGACAGCCGAGCCGACCTCAAAGATAGCGAAGAAGAAGATGTACGTCCATTTGAGACTAAATTTCTGGTAGATCTTGCCGGTCATGGGCTGCATAGGAGCCGATGCCAGCTGGTAGGCGGCGCCGTACCATCCGACATCTTGCACTGCATGAAACTCGTCGGTGATATAAGGCGTCGCGGTACCGACAACAGACCCGTCGAGAAGCGTGAGGAAGACAGCGATGGTCAAGCATATCATGATGGCGTAGAGCTGAAAAAACATGGTGAAATATGCATTAACAAATAGACCGGCTAGGGGTTGAAGAGAGCAAAACCCTCCCCAGGGCCACATACCCTGAGTCCAGTGACATATTCCGGATCTGCTGGAGCTGAGGATGCGCCCGATTCACCTAGAGCCGGCGAGTCGTCTTGGAACCTGTCTTTCTGCTCGACTTCCTCCTTTTCAGACAAGGACGACGCGGTGATGCCTCCTTGTCTTGACACGGTTCGGACGTCGTCGGATCCCGAAGCCATGTTGGCCTCTACATCCTTCTCCGCGTCGTGTAACGGTGCCAACGGCGTTGCTAGTTCCTTTTCCATGTTTTCGAACCCTCTTTCAGCCGTTTCGTATGGGATTCTAATTCGTCGGCGATAGTGGTACTTCTGTGTAGTATCGCAGCAGCCAGCCTCACAACTCGAACCTCGTCTTCTTTATACATATTTCGAGAAACGAAAGAGAAAAACACGAAAAAAAAAGCTTCGACGGGTCATCATATTGTATCATACTCTGACACGCGCCGGGGGTTTCAAAGCGTAATCACTAGCGAATTCCGGCAGCGTAAATGACCCGAGAAGTCCAAATGTGCATGGTCTAATATTGCTGATGTCGATGCAGCGGGATTAGGGGTTTAGGCCCAATTCCGTAATTCGTCTTACTGCGGATTGTCAGCAAGCAGCATGAACTCTTCCGTAAATCGAATTCCGTCCCGTTCACATAAATTGTGCCGTCGCCCGCTCCGAAATCCGTCTGGGCCCGTCCTCAACGAGTATGTGTCAAGGCCGGCATTCTTGTATACACGCGCCATGGATACGATTAGTGAGGGCAGCGGAGTGCCAGGGGCCACAGTGGCGCCTTATGGAAAAGCGTGCACCAACTGCGCGAAAGCAAAATGCAAGTGCATTATTCGCCTGGACTTTGACGAAAGCTGCCAGAGGTAAGCCTGTCTTCTCCTCCTAGTTGGGATTGGAATGATGTCTCTGATTGGTTTTCTCCCCAGATGTATGCGGCTGAAGAAATCATGTGTTCCGTCCGTCTCCGTTCGCAAACGGATTCCAAAACCGAATCCCAAGATACCAGCCGGTAAGTTGATGGCCCGATTTCAAATCAGACGTACGGGCTATACTGACAGTCACATTGTCTCCCCCGCCTTAGTCCAAATCCAAAAGAAGCTAGAGGAGCTGGTGGTGCTATTGCAGAAGAAAAATGCCGCTGGTGATGGGCAGCAAGAGAGCCTCGCCGGCAATCTGATTCCCAGCCCGGAATCTTTGAGCCTCGGGCCCTCCTCTCGAAGTCGTGGGGAGGAGACGTATGCCGGTGTTGAAGATACCTTCGAAGTATGCTACGATTCCTAACGCGATGGCAGGGTGTAGCAGAGTCTCTCTAACCGTTCGTTCAGTCCCAAAGCTCGGATGATGAGGCGGAAGCAGTAGCAGACCTCAGATACGCGTGTGGCTTCCGTCGCGGGTGAGAACGATCTCCTGATATTGGGTCATCCGTAACACCGCTTTCATGTACGGAGGTTGACTCCTGATTAGGGTCCCCGACTATATACCGGCGGTGCCGGTGTGCGCGGTGCATATTACGGCAGACGAAGCAGAACACAGTCTCTACCTATTCAAAGAGCAGATGCTGTACTACTTGCCTTTTGTCTTTATCGCACCAGGCACAACGGCGCGACAGCTGCGCCACGAGAAGCCGTTTCTCTGGTTCAGCATCATGGCCATCACGACGAATACTAAAAACCAGCCGTTGATGAGCCTTGCCATCCGGGAGCATCTGGCCCAGAAGATGGTGATCAGGAACGAAAAGAGCATGGACCTTCTACTAGGGCTACTCATAGCCATGGGATGGTGAGACTTTAGTGGCCACATCACCACATGGTGCTGACAGCTAGAGAGACGGAGCTAACAGAATGGTAGGTCTCACTTCCATCGGCGACAACGGTCGCACTTGATGCTGATGAGCTCTTTGGCCACCTCGTTGGTGTGTGACCTGGGGCTGCACAGAGGGCCGGTAGCCAAGCGACCGGCAGCAGCGGCAACGGCAGCATCGGTGCCGCCAGCTCCGGTTGCTAGTTCTTCTCCGCCGGTCAATACCGCCGCATTCTACTTTAGTGTTGGGCGAGAAGCGCCGGCCAAGCAAGAAAGGACCATGGAGATGCGCCGGGGCTACGTGGCCGGTTTCTTTATGGCTCTGGTGTGAGTGTTTCGGGTGTCTCGTGTATCCCGTATCTAACAATCCAAGCCAGTGCTAATCCGATATCCTAGGGTGGCCCAGTGCTCCCAGAAGCTCCAGCCGCTGGAGTGGTCGGGTATGTGGGAGCCTGCCGATGGGTTTTGGTGAACGTAGATATACAGCCGATCGCTAATCTTGACAGCCCTGGCTGATGAAGATCTCAAAATCCTGGCAGAAGAATCCGAGTGGGACGGCGACAAGGTGCTGGCTGCCCTGCTCAAGATCCAGCTGCTCGTGGGCCAGATTCTCCAAACGACCGCTGCCACGCAGGCGCAGACCAAGTCGTCCCATTTCTATGCGGACGTCCTGCGCGCACGGCTCCAGGTCATCAGAGACGAGCTGCCTCCCGAGGCGGCCTTCCACGGTACGTCGCTAGACTGCGCCTGCACTCCGACACTTCACACCAGCCGCTAACATGGCAGACACCGTCGCCAATGCCCTCGTCCAGGCTGAGCTAGCCATCAGCGAAGCCGCCTTGCCGGCCGCCCCTGCGTCGCCGCAGGACCCCGAGCTCGCCGAGCACGTCAACCGCGTGCTCTCGGCGCTCGTTGCCAGCTTCGAGGCCTTCTTTGCCATCCCGCAGTGGCGCTGCGCGGGCATTCCGTTCGTGCTCTGGGGCCAGATTGTGGCGCGGCTGACGCTGCTGCTGCAGCTGACGCGGCGCGAGGACCTGTCCTGGATCTTGTCGTCGTCGCCGGTGGTGCAGGCACACTGCGTTGAGCTGGGCGGCGTGTTTGACCGTCTGGCGGCGATGTACGATCTCCAGCTGAGCAGCGAGCGCAAGAGCGACGGCCGGCCAGGCGAATGGGAGGCGAATAGCGGCACGGTGATCCTCCCGGACAGCCTGCTCTTGCAGGTGCGGCGGGTGACGGGCGCGCTGCGTCGAGGCTGGATCTCCAAGATGGTGGGCGTAGCGGACGGGACGGCAGGCGGAGCCGGTGACCTGCTACAAACCATAACAGCCACCGGACTTCCGGCCGATGCCGAGGAGGCCTGGCTCACGGACATTTTCCAGATGCCGTGGGATTAGGAGGCTGGGTGCTGAGGAGTCAAGACGCTGGTATTGACGCGTTGGAGACGCGTTATGATACTGTTCATGTGAAAGAGGACTTAGCGGAAGCAGAAGTGGCCAGAATAGGTTGTAGATACGTGTTCGCATCTCGAGTGTCACCAGTCCGAACTCCCGATTCAATCCTTTTTACGGCTACGCGTCGCCAGAAACGGCCCAGTACAGAGGGTTGGAGACCATGAAGGATAGAGTACAGTGTACTCCGTATACTCCGTACATATGTCAACGCAACGCCGCCATTGGTGCGCAGATGCTCTCAGGCTGACGGCTCTCGTCAGAAACCCGGTCAGATGCGTCTTACGGAGAGGCTTGGTGACAGAAAAATCAGAGGCAGATCACCAGCCCCAAGATCAGACAGCAGAGAGATGCCCGGCTGAAACAGAGGTGCAGCCTGTCTTGCCGGATACCGGGAAAGCAGAGGGCCGGGCGCGCGGGAGCGAAACATGGATGTGTCTCGTCGAAACGGAGCGTTCTTGGGCGTTTGTCCGCGTTGGGCAAAGACAAGCTATCGCAGGGGCTTCGAGCTGCCCCTAGCGCCAACCGGTGGCGTGTGTGGCTGGTAACGGAATACTGAGTGAGATGCGTACGGAGTTCGTATACATATGGGGCACAATATGCATATATTAGCCCGCAGATGGGCGCTGTAACTCAGGACGGCGTCAGCGTGTGAGATGGGTTTTAGCGGGCTGAAAGTACCCGGGGGAAGGGGGACTTGCTGTCGTATGTGATAGCGCACGCTAGACGAAGTACCGTTCAGGGCCGTCACTGCTTCGGACAGAAAGAGTACCTAGCGCGGGCGGGCCACATAGTGGAATAAAAAAGAAATGGAGAATAAATCGATTAAACGGGGGAGGCGAGGGAGGAGGAAAGGACACCTTGTAGTTTGACCTTGCCGGACAGAGAAGGAAGGAGGAGCTCGGATGTTGCAACGGGGCAGCCACGAACAGGCACGAATCGACCAGCACAGCAATTGCCCAACAAGCACGAAGAGGGACCTAAAATAATAGTAAAATTAAAAGGGAAAAGAGAAAAGCCAAATCTGTTCACTTTGAGGACACAACGCAGCCAGCGACGAAGCCATTCAGCACCATAACAAACCATCGCGCAAGACTCGCGGGTTGCGCTCCTTGCATAGCAGCCAAAAAGCCTCCACCTAGCTAGGGCTATTTTTCGACTGCTGTCTGACCTCTTTTTATCGTTTCCTTCCTGTTTCTTCTTCCACCTCCTTTGGACTCGCACTTTGCTCGCACACTCTCCTTGTATTCTCCTCGTCTTCGTCTTCCTTTCTTTCCCTGCCCTTGGCCTCGTGTTCCATTGGCACAGCTCTCCTTTTCAGTATTGACTATTGCATTCCTCCGACACTGCGTGTCCTTTTTCGACCTGAACGGTGTCACCTCGACCGTGTCTTCCCGAGCTTGACCTCCACTGTTCGTTCCGATACCTCGGACCTCTCCTCCCGACGATCGATCCAGAAGCTCCGGAGCTCGACAGGCCTTGAACGACCTCTACCCGGCCTCGTCCCACGTCGTCCCGACCTCTACGTCGACCTCCACGTCGACCTCCACCTCCATCTCAACTCCCCCCTCGGCCAACATGGCGCAGCTGCGGAGCACTGGCTATGGCATCAGCCAGCCGATGCCGTTTGGCGGGCCGGTGGACGACGGCAGCAAGGAATCAAGCACGCTGGACGCGATCCGGGAGCAGACCAGCAAGATTGAGGACATGCTGGACACGGTGAGCGAGCCGCTAAAGCCGTGAGTCTGCGTGTCTAGGGTGGAAAGCACGAGGGGAGCGGGACACGAAGCTGACGCACCTAGGTATCTGCCGGCGATCGGGCGCTTCCTGATTGTGGTGACGTTCCTCGAGGACGCGCTGCGGATAGTCACGCAGTTCAGCGACCAGGTTAGGTACCTGCAGGACTTCCGTCACAGTATGTTCGCGGTTTGTCTTTGATTCCGTTGTGCCGGACGACGCTAACCAGCAGTCCCCTGGGGCATTACGCACATTTTCCTGGTCGCCAACGTGATTGCGATGCTGATCTGCTCGACGCTGGTGATTGCGCGGCGGTACTCGGAGTATGCGGTGGGCGGGCTGATGGCGGTGGTGGTGACGCAGGCGCTGGGGTACGGGCTGATCTTCGACCTCAACTTCTTCCTGCGCAACCTGTCGGTGATGGGCGGGCTGCTGATGGTGCTGTCGGACTCGTGGATCCGCAAGACGCAGGCGTTTGCCGGGCTGCCGCAGCTGGAGGAGAAGGACCGCAAGATGTACTTCCAGCTGGCGGGGCGGGTGCTGCTGATTTTCCTGTTCATCGGCTTCGTCTTCAGTGGAGAGTGGTCGGTGACGCGGGTGCTGGTGTCGCTGCTTGGCCTGGTGGCGTGCGTCATGGTGGTGGTGGGCTTCAAGGCGAAGGCGAGCGCGACGCTGCTGGTGCTGATTCTGAGCGTGTTCAACGTGCTGGTGAACAACTTTTGGACGGTGGGTGTTCTGCTTCTGCGTCTTTTCCCTCTGCGTCTCCGTGCTGCGTGCTAACCAAAACAGCTCCACGAACACCACCCCCACAAGGACTTTGCCAAGTACGACTTCTTCCAGATTCTGTCGATTGTGGGCGGCCTGCTGCTGCTGGTGAACAGCGGCCCGGGCAAGGTCAGCTTCGACGAGAAGAAGAAGGTGTACTAGTGCACTAGTGTACTAGGCGGGCGTCGGGGGCGGCGAAATCCGACAACCACAAACGCAGCAGCAACACCACACGCAACACACGCAACACGCAACACGCACAACCCGCGCAACCACGCGAACCACACACAACCCGCATGCAAATCAACGCACACACGAACAAAACCACAAACAACACGACGAAAAGACAGAAAGGACCTGCGAAAGAGGAAAGGGGCCGTCGGTGTATTGGCGCGGAGTGTTAGACGACCAGTAGTCTTTTTGTTTATCTGGCTTGGCTGAGCATACTTTACATTCTATCTCTACTGTGCACACGTGTGCTGTGCTGTCCCTGTTTGCATGTGTTCTGTCATGTGGTATCCGTCGCAGTTTACGCGTGCTCTACCGTCTCTGGTACACGTACACGCCTCATGCCCGCTTCCGGTGCAGAGTGGCTAGGGAAAACCGCCCACTGCTTGCATCGTCGCGGCCGTCCGCCTCGTCAGCCCGGCCCGCGAAGCTGCCGGCCTGGGCCGCTTCCCCGGCCGCCTCCTCGTCGCCGTCGCCGTCGTGGGCCTCCGCGTCGACCATCTCCTTGAGCTGCTCCGGGACGTTGTCCAAGTCGACCTCGGCGCCGGCGCTTTCCAGCTCGATGAGGGTCAGCAGTTCGACGTCGGCCGGCAGCGTGGACCCCTCGAGGCCCAGGCGCTGCTCGACCTGCTGCATCTCGTCCAGCAGCCGCTGGCTCTCGGCGGCGACGACGCGCAGCCAGGTGCGCTCGGCGGCGTGGCGGCGGCGCTGGTCGGCGGCGGCATGGTCGGCGCCGTCGAGGAGGCGCTGGCGCTCGCGGTCGAGGGTCTCGAGGCGCACGGCGCACTCCTCGTCGGCGGCAAAGCGCACGACGTCGAGGGCGTGCGCGCGCACGCGCAGGTACTCGTCGAGGCGGGCGTCGTTGAGGCGCTGGTAGGCGCGCAGCGCGGCGTCGACACGGGGCGCGCGGTCGCGGCAGCCGGCCCAGAGCCGCGGGTCGGCCAGCGTGGTATCGCGGTACGCGGTCTCCAGCTGCGTCTCGACCTGCAGGCGCTGCTGGTAGTCGCGCTGCCACGCGCGCTCGTGCTGGCGGACGCGCAGCGCGGCGGCCTCGCGGAGCGCGGCGCGGCGCGCGTCGAGGCCGGCGTCCAGCGCCGCCAGGTCGTCGGCGGCGGTCCGGAGCAGGGCGGCGCGCTCGGCGCGGCGCGGCGCGGCGGCGCGCTCCCGCAGCGACGCCATCAGCGACACCAGGTCGGCGGCCAGGACGACGTAC
>LLKO01000013.1:38742-92495 GCA_001513895.1 Graphilbum fragrans
GCCGCCGCCTCGTCGTCGTCTTCCTCTCTTCCGTCGAGCGCCGCCCAGCTGCGGCCTTCTTCGTAGAGCTGCTGCCGTTTCGCCGCCGCTGAGCTGCTCTCCGGCTGTCCGCCGGGGAACACGTTTCTCTCGCTGCTGCTGCCGCCGCCGACACCGTGGATGTGCCGCAGCAGCCGCGCCGCCAGCTTGTGCCGCTTCGTCCGTTTGCTCGACGCAATCGACCGCAAATCGGCCGGCATCGTCCACTTGGCGTCTTGGGGCGGGACGTCCATAGCCGGGCCTGTCTCGGCCGTGCCCGTTGCTTCGTGCGTCTCTGCCTCCTCCGTGTGCTCCGGCGGCCCCTCCCGCGCAATGGGCCACTCAAACATCCCCCCGGACGGGGCCAGCCGGCGTTCTCGCTCGGCGGCATCGCGGGCTTCCTGGGCCTCTTTCTCGGCGGCCGCCGCCTCGGCTTCACGAGCGGCTCTGGCCGCCAGTGCCTTGGCCGACTCCTTTTGCACCGACTCGGCGGCCTGCTTCACCAGCTCTCGCAGCAGGTCCGGCACGCCTGGAGGCAGCTCGCTGGTCAGCACAGCAGGAGGCGCATACTGGGCCCAGCTGAGGTCCCGTTTGGCCGTCCCGTCTGTGCCGTCTTTACCATCTTCGCCGTCTCTGCCGTCTCTGCTGTCTTTGCTTTCTTTGTCTGCTGTCTCATCGCCCTCGCCGCTCACCACGATCCGCGGCACCGGCGCCGTGCTCTCGGCCTCCTCGTCGGTATCTTCGTAGAGATCGCTGGCCGGTGTCATCCGAGCCGTTGTCGTGGCGTCGTCCCCGTCCTCGTCCTCGTCCTCGTCCTTGTTGCTGTGTGCGTTCACGCTGTGAAAGCTGTCGTAGCTGTCCTCGGCCTTGCCCTTGCCCTTGCCCTTGACATCCACCGTCGCCTCCTCGCCATACGTCGTCACCAGCGACGACAGGTCCAGTCCGGCCTGCGCCATCGGCTTCCAGTGTGTGGCGGCTGCTATTATGAGGGGCAAGGGTGGTGCTTCCGACGCTCTCTGCTTGCCTTTGTTCGCGTCGGCTTTTGGTGTTTGTGTGGTGTCACCCTCTTGTAGCTCCGCGAGGCCGTCCATGGTGGGAATGCCCTCGGCAATATGGCTGCTGCCTGTGGAAGCGCGGTACGGGCTGGTCGATGCCAGGCTGGAGCCTTCCGACATAGCTGCCTCGTCCGAGGGAAACTGGCCGGGAAGATGGGCCAGCATGGTCGTGTGCGTGAATAGGAGTGAAGGGGACCACGGGACAAGAAAGAAAAAAGGACAGAAAAGGAGAGACGGGAAAGGCACAAGAAACAAATATCCGAGCTTCGTATATCTCGCAAGCTCGAGTCACCGGCTGCCCAATCAGCTCATGGGGACCCAAGAGGGGTGGCCATCCTTGCCAACGCTGTCCTACGAGGAGAGTGCATTACGGCCGAACGGTTGTGTCATAGTACGCCTTTTCCGGGAGGGTGGCACGGAAGCCCGCATTAAACGCAGCCACTACCAAGACAACAAAGCCAGGAACCAGGCAAGCCCGCCATCGTGAACCCAAGCCGATCGGACTAGCCAAGGCTGACTGGTGGCTGAGGGGAATGAAGCGACTTCTCGTGCCCGTAGAGAGGCTTTCTACCAGTCGACGGCAGACCCACCAGAGGGTCACGCTGAACCGATAGTGCTGCTGCGGAAAGGCCGCCGCGGCGTGGGCTATGTTAGTGGTGCCCATTGGTCTGCCTGGTTTCGGTGGGCAACCACTGTGGCTGTGGTGGGCTAGCTCTGCCCTAGGCTGCGTCCAGTGTAGGTGACAGCCCCTGAGGCCCCTGGAGAATGCCCGTGGCCGTCTCGTGCGGTACTTTGTTCCATGTTTACTTTTGGCAGCCAGCTTTGTGCGAGCACGACCTCAGCTCTTACCGATCTTCTTATCGCAGACAGCGCATCAGCCGCCCACGTTATCAGGAGGCGGCGCCTAACTGTTTGCACGCACCGACGGCCATGGGGTATGCTCTGAACGGAGTGTCTGACACTGAAGTGTACAAGTACTCCATACTCCGCACCAACAGCTCACAGGGGCTCACAGGGGCCACCGGATTTCCGCTTCCGTCGACCGACGGTCTTTGATAGCTGATACCACCCTTCCACCGGTAGCCACATCACGGTACTTGTGTTGTCATGATCGTTTATTCTTTTATTCTCGTGCCTTGCGTCCTTGGTCGAACGTCTGTGCTATCATGGTGTCCGTATCTTTATCCCTGTTCCTCGTCCGTGCTTGGGCAATCACAGATTCGCCTTCTCCCCCTCAAACTCGACACGGTTCGTGCAGGTGCCCACGCCCTCCAGCGATACCTCTACCACGTCGCCGTCCTTGAGCCACAGCGGCGGCTTGCGGCCCGAGCCCACACCCGAAGGTCTGTCAGTTAGCATTGTCTTCCCTCTTCTCTTTTCTTCTCTCCTCTTCTCTCTTCTCTTCTCCCTTCTCTCCTCTTCTCTTCTCCCTTCTCTCCTCTTCTCCCCTCTTCTCTCTTATCTTCTCCTCTTCTCCTCTCCTCTTCTCCTCTTCTCCTCCTCTCCTCTTCTCCTCTTCTCCTCTTCTCCTCTTCTCCTCTCCTCACTTACGTTCCCGTGAAAATCACGTCGCCCGGCAGCAGCGTCACGCCCTTGCTCAGGAACGAAATCAGCTGCCGCACATTGAAGATCATGTCCTTGGTCGTGCTGTTCTGCACCTCGGCGCCGTTGAGCAGTGTCGAGATCTGCAGCGCGTTCGGGTCCGCAATCAGGTCCTTGCTCACGATGCCCGGGCCCCACGGCGCCCAGCCGTCAAAGCCCTTGCCCAGCGACCACTGGCCGCCGCCGCGCTTGATCTGCCACTCGCGGTGCGACACGTCGTCGCCGACCGCGTAGCCCAGCACGTAGTCCAGCGCCTGCTCCTCCGACACGTTGATGCACCGCTTGCCGATGACCACGACCAGCTCGCACTCGTAGTCGAGGCCCTCGCCCTCCTGGGCCATTTTGGGCACGGGGATGGGGTCCGACGGGCCGGACAGCGAGGTGGGTGGTTTGAACTGAGGGTTAGATGACGGGGGGGGCTGTGGGTGTGAGGGGGGGAGAGAGACGCACAAACAACACCGGAAACTGCGGCAGAGCCAGGCCCGACTCCTTGGCGTGCAGCACGTAGTTCAGGCCGATGCACCGCACCGTGCCCGCGTCTTCCGGCGACAGCGGCGACAGCAGCAGGCGGATGTCCACGACCTCGTCCGTCACCGCGTGCTTGCCAAACACATCGCCCACGACCACCCGCGCCTGTTTGGCCTTGGCAATGTCCGTCGTGCCGCTCGGCAGAATCGCATCGCCGTAATACGTCCGGCCGTCCTTGGCTAGAAAGCGAACGAGACGCTGTGGTGGCGAGTAGGCGTCAGTACGCGTCGGAAAAGGACACACAAGAAGACAGAAACACAACGCAGAATACAGAACACAGAACACAGAACACAAACACAGAACTCACCGAAAACCCAGCCATGATGTTGCGTTGCTAAACGCCTACCTGGCTTGCAGAAGCGGGCGGGGGTCGCTTTTTAAACACCCGCCACGGCCATTGCGGAGTCGCTGTCCCATGGCGCCATGGCTTTGTGCCGCGTTTGCGGACCGTTGATTGATGGACTGTCGTTTTCCGTGCCCTCAGTACCCCCCCAGACACAGACGCAGACACAGAAACGCCTGCAGCAGATGGTAGCGGCGGCCCTTTTCGGCGTTTAATGCCGCAGCCCCTCCGCGACCGACATTCTCTGCGATGATCGGCTCGACCAGCGCTCCTCGCGGCGCCGCAGAAGGCCTCTGCGCCAGCCTGAACGGCAGAACTGCCTCTCTCGGCCTTCTCCAGACAGCCTCTAGCCACGCGAGCGGGCTGCCAGCCTAACTCGACATGGCGAAGCTGCCCAAACCAGCCAAGCTCGCCTCGCCCACAGCACCGTTCCGCTCTTCTCCACATCTCGGCTGCCCCACAATTTGCGTCTGTTTTTTCCGGTTACAGGAACCGATGCCGTCTTGCGCCCAGCTACCGCTTCCAGCCCTGCCATCACCTTTTCGAGCGCATTGCTTTGTGCGCAGCTACGTCGTACTCGAACGCTTGCCAGCTACACGCACAACACCGATCGCGTGCTAGCATCGCACTTCCTCCGCGCCTCGCCGACCATGCGCTTGTCCGGCCTCCAGCGCGAGGTCCTCAGCCTCTACCGCCAGTGCCTGCGAGAAAGCCGCCACAAGCCCATTGTAGGTCTCTCTGCCTCCATGTCTGAGGTTTTTCTCGTTTTCCTCCGTGTCTGCGATTCTTCCCTCGGACTCCATCAACTAACCTCCAGGACGCCCGGCCGCGCTTTGTCTCGTTTGCCCGGGACGAGTTCAGAAAGCACGTCGATGTCGACAAGCGTGACTTTGGTGCCATCGAGTTTCTGCTGCGCAAGGGTCGCCGCCAGCTTGAGGTCTTTGCCTCGCCCGGCATCAGGGATGTGCGGTGAGGGCAAGATGCCACACCATTTGCATCTGGCTCGTCTCTGGCAGAGCGCAAAGCCATCACATGACTTGCTCCTCCGAGTCGTGCCTCCCAGCAGAGCGTGCCTTCCCTCTGGGAGAACTTGGCTTACGTACTCGCTCCCGAGAGCTGGCACTGGCATCCGCCGAGTTTTTTTTGTTTACTTGACAATACTTCGCGTCATCCATGCATGCCGACGCCCGGTATCCATGCCTACACTTGCTGCTCCGTGGATGTTGTACGGCAGATATTGCACGACAGATATTGTACGGCGGCCCCCTGCGACCACCATGGACGGCCCGCCTTAGAAGGGGAGGGCGCCCTGGATTTTGCGAGCTGAAGAACCCAAGAATTGCGAGGCTTCCACTGCAACAAAGCTGCTTCGTAAAGTCCCGCCTCATCCACGTCTGCCAAATGCGGCTCGGCGTCAGCGGCTGTATGCCCAGATGGCGCAGGACTCGGCAGGCTACGACGGCGACAGTGAGCGGCTGAAACCGCAACGGCAGCGACATACAGACACAGCCCAGCCAGAGAGCAACACGCCAAGAAGCACCGCTTGGCCCGGGTCCAGACAGAACAAGCACCAAGGCATTGCGGACCCTGCTATTTGGTCGTCGCTTCTACGGGCTATGCCGGCTGGCGTTACCACCGTCGCCCCTCGACAGCAGGGCATGAGTCCTCTTGAGCAGGCCTCCACTCGTTTGGAGGTAACCCACGAGACCAGGCATGCAAACTTGCCAGATATCGACAACGTTGTGGTCAACGCTTCCAAGTATCTCCGTCCGAGTACGGATAGCGAAGACGACAGTGGCGAGGAAGCAGGTCGCAGGCACGGCACCAGTTCGCCCGGCTTGCCCGGACCTCCCCATGCTCATACCATCTTGGGCCTGAAGCTGGCTCTGGATGCGCTGCTCGATAAGAAGCTCGCGGCCAGCATTGAGACATGCTCTGGAATATGCGTCCCCTGCCTCTTCAGAACTCTTGGAAACTTGGACACATCCGGGAGGATCCCGAGGCATGGCCCCCCTTCTCTTTGAATCATTAGATTGGAGACCCCGTGTTACATTAGACGCAGTGCACTTGGATGACCGCATTCGACTACCCCCTTTTGTACAAGGCAATAAACTCCATTCCTGCTTCCCGTGATCCTGCACGCAGCTCGTCGGCGTATTCTCTCTCTAGCCCCGTCTGCGCACTCCACCCCGCGGCATCCTAGATCTTCTCCGCCTTGTAGTGAATCTCCTCCTTGGCGTGCATCAAGTCCGCATCGCCCACTTTGGCGTCCGGGCCGTCGATCACCTTGGCCAGCTCTTCGAGCGTCGGGCCGCGCGTTTCCACGTACATAAAGTAGACAAAGAGGAATTCGAGGAAGATCCAGCACTGCATAGACCGTTAGCAGAGAACGAGACGACAGCCAACCCGAGAGCCACACCACGTACCGTGTAGATCAGATACAGCTTCCAGGCCTGGCCGCCAAAGTGCTTGTACGCCACCGGATTCGCGTACACGTTGAGCGTCAGCGCCGCCTGCACCGTGTAGTTCATAATCATGAGGCCCTTGGCGCGCAGGCGGTACGGCAGGATCTCGATGGCATAGCCGACCAGCAGGCCGGACCAGGCCAGCGAGTAGAACACGCCAAAGATCCACACAAACACGATCATGGCGTCGTTAGACCCGGGCAGGCGGTAGCTCTCAAAGAGGCCGGCGGTCAGCGTCCAGAGCACAAAGGACGCCAGCATGCCGCCGGTGGCCGCCAGGAACAGCGGGCGCCGGCCGACGCGGTCGACGAGCAGGGCCATGGTGAC
The DNA here is from genome assembly GCA_001513895.1 of Graphilbum fragrans. Taxonomy (NCBI): domain Eukaryota; kingdom Fungi; phylum Ascomycota; class Sordariomycetes; order Ophiostomatales; family Ophiostomataceae; genus Graphilbum; species Graphilbum fragrans. The sequence continues at coordinate 45,081 of LLKO01000013.1, forward strand.
GGAGACGAGGAGGGCGAGGCCGGTCTGGCCGCCGGAGAGGCCGAGCTTGGTGGTCGGGTCGGTGACGTTGGCGTTGTCGTAGAGGATGGACTGGTAGTTGGACACGATGGCGTTGCCGGACCACTGCGAGAAGATGCCGAGCGAGACGAGCACGCTGAGGCGGTAGCGGTTGCCCTTGGAGCGGAAAAAGTCGAGGTACGTGCTGTTCTTGCGAGTGTCCATCTCGGCGCGGATGGTCTCCTTGATTTCGCGGTACTCGAACTGCACCGTCGGGTGGTGCTCGTCGCCGTTGCCGTGGTACTTGGCCAGGATGCGCAGGGCCTCCTCGTGCCGGTCCTTGGCGATCAGGAACCGCGGCGACTCGGGCACCCAGAAGATAAACACCAGCTGGACCACCGACGGCAGGCCCTGCAGCAGCGCCGGAATGCGCCAGGACCAGTTGCTGGGGATGTGCTGCGTCCCAAAGCTAAGCCAGGTGACGACTGTTTGTCAGCGGCGGCGCCTCGGCGGGTGCCTGCACGGCTTCACGTGGCGGGGAAGACCTACTCAACGCGCCCACGTTCCAGAGGCAGTTGTACACGGTCGTCAGCTTGCCGCGGTGCTGCGGGTGGCACAGCTCCGTCAGAAGCATCGGCGACGGGATCTGCGCCAGACTGTTGCCGAACCCCAGCAGCACGCGGCCGCCCATAAAGGCTGCAGCACGCATCAGCATTCCGCGTCGTCATACGGGCCTGGCCTACTCACTCGCAATGTTCTGGCAGCTCCCCTGCAGAACAGCTCCGACAATCATAATGGCACAGCCCGCTGCAATCGGCCACTTCCGGCCAATGGAATCTGTAAAGAAAGGACTGCGCGGTGAGTGGGTGCTCCCTACGCGAGCATTCGCTGGGTCTGGTCAACCTACACCAACGGGATAGAGATCAGGCTGCCTATCTGGTACAGTGCTCCCAGAAGACCCAGCATCGAGCCCTGCGGGTTGCCGAAGAAGTCCTTCCAGGACTCGAAGTTCTGCACACTGTTGAAAAACATCCTGCAAAATGTCAGCACCGGTCTGTGCCGTTCGTAGCACCCGCTGTGTCCTACCCATCGTAGCCCGTCGTCGCCGAAGCAATGCAGAGGACAAAGGCGTAGAAATACAGCTTCCGGAGTCCGGGGTCACGCATCCAATTCACCGTCGCCAGATGCGGTGCAATCACATCAGACGCCTGATTCGAGGCAGGGGCGAACCCAAGGGCAGGCATGATGGGCAACGTGAAAACGTATTCGTGTAGCTGGTTTAGGAGAGGGAGAAGAGAAGGTGATTAGACCACAATCAGAAGATCTCGACGCGAAACGTTTGGTATATCATGAAAGCACCGACAAGACAGTGGCCGTCGCCCATGTCATCTGCCCACTATACGGAAATGGTGTGGCAACAGGGGTTTGTTCATATGCACATCGAACACCGCAAGCGCAATCTAATGTGTTCGCAGGTTTCCCAAATCTCAGGACTGGCCCGTGGCACCATGGCATGCTTGGCGGCCGTCTGCACGCGTGCTATACTTGGACAACCACGCAACGGGCAAGCGGGCCGAAGAGAGCTGGTATGAATGAATGCCTACCCTACAGACAAGAAGGGGGTGAGAGAAATAGGGAAAATAAGAAAATAAGGAAAAATAGGAAAAAGGCAGAACGCGGAATACTGTCCAATACGGAATGGAGTGGAAACGGTGCAATCCAAAGCCCGGGAGACGTCAATGCGTCTTTTTCTTCTCTTGCCTTGCGTATAAGAGGCTGCTGCTAAGGCACTCTACGTCCATCCATGTCCCAACACTGCGGGCCATGCGGCGTCTAGGCGATGTCAGGAGGAAAACACGGGAGGGGGCCTGTAGGCCCATCTCCGTCTTTGCTATGCCAGCAACCTCTGTCGGGGCCTATGGTGAAAGAGAGGGCGAGAGCAATATGGCCTGCATATTGCCTTCCACCCTGAAAGATGCCACTGCTCTAATTGGGAGCTCTTGATTGCTTGTTGTCCGTACAGAGACGTGGGATGGAAGAGGTAGCTACATCCTCGCCATGCTTGCATCTTGGGAGAGTCGTAGTGCCTCTACTCCAGCTGTAACCGCTACTGCTGCTGTCAGATCATACGTCGGGTGCATCGACGGGTACTTTATTGATTTCATAATGAACAACTTAGGTCTCGAGCTCCTCCGCCTCGGTTGGGCAGCTTTCAGCACGATAGGCCGATTAGGAACGCCGGTACCCAACTGCATATTGATTTTTCCGGTACGAATGAACAGAGGCAGGATATGCAACTTTGCCACGAGGCACTCTTCTACCCTAAAAGTAAACTAGGACGAAATAGCCTGGCCGTCACCAACAGCGGCATGGTGCTCGGTGCCAAGTGTGGACAGCCAATGCGTTTACTCCGTACGTCTCCTCGTATCTGCAGCATTGTGAGGCGCCGGTGGCCACAGAATAAATGAAGACGCCCAGCGAGCCGACACTCATGTACTGTTTTGTCTCGGCTGCAGCCTCCCGCCGTCGATTCTCTGCCGCTTGTATTCGGCGTTCTTTTGGGGGAATATGGCCTATTAGGGCGTGGGAGATGCTCCGGATTTTTGTTGGTGGGTGTCGCCTACCACTTTATGCAAACAGACTCTCCATGCGCTCTACTTGTGTCGCGGCCATACTTGCCAGCCACATACCTTGCTGGGTGCAATCAAAACACGCAATGCTGAGTACAGTGTATTGGATGCAATCGAAGCCACGCAAATGCTAAGCACGCTGTATGGGACGCAATTAAGACACTCAAAGTGGTACGGGTAGATGGGTCAGAAGAAGAGCGGATCAAAGACGGTCCCCTTACAGAGGCACACATCTCGCATATTCTCATCATGTGCAGTAGGGCCGTTGATCTTGGCAGATGGAGCCATGCGCTGGGCGCGAGCGAGGATAGAAAAGGAACGAAGTGCGCCCGGTTGGCAGCTCATTTGGAGCCGCGGCCGCTGCGGTGGGAGCAAAGCCAGAATTGGGAGATGGGAATGGACATGGGAATGGGACCGGCCATCGGGTCTGTTTAGGCAATATTCGTGCCGGCTATGGTACTGCATCGTGAACAAGAGCGTTAGTATAGCGAGAAGGCACAATACGCCACAGAAGCAACGCAATGAGCTGGCGTTCTCGGACAGCTGTATTTCCGTGCACAGGTAATCTAACAGAATCAGAGCAATCTACCACGCTTTGGACTGGGTTCCGGCCGGCCGTGGTGACAAGCACTGCAAAAGAATACCGTTCTGCCACAATACACCCCTGCATGACAGGATACGTAAAGCGCTTAAGTGCAAGTTCGCCAGGACGAGCCGTATGGTAAACGTTGTTGGAGTGTGTCTGTGGCAAAGCAGGGAAGACGGTGAACCAACAAGATAAACAGTTACGCATAAATCCCACGATCACACGCCGCTGTCCCCATGGGGAGAGCCAAGATTCTGGCTGATCGACGGTGTAGTAAAACAACAGGGGGACAAGTAAAACGTTGACAAAAAATACGTATTTCTGTATCCGCACAGGAAAATACACCCAAGATTAGAACCCAAGAAATGAAAGCAACAGGTCGCTGGAGTAGTTTTGCACCCTTTTTTATATGAGGAATAGAACGACTAATTTTGCATTTGGGCCCTTCAAATGGATATTTCAAGTTTCTGATTTACTGAATTTACAGCGAACAATGCGGACTGTCGTCTGGTGGTTGGAATTATCCTCGTATTGTTGGGTGTTGGCGGAGCACAACAGCAGACAGCATGCCACCAATCTAACATGATCATCAGCGTTCCGACTCGCCTACACTTGCTTAAGCTGGTCAACGCCGCCGACCGGGAGCCATTGCGCAAATGGATCTCGTGATGGAGGCTGACGCCCGTTTGGTGGCTAAATAGGTACGGTGCCAACAAGGTCGTAGGGGGTTAGGGCTACTCTCAGCGTGAGCATTTTCGAGGCATTGGCACACCTCTTATCTGATCCGTCTATTGGCGTATGTAGACGACAAGAGTGAGACGGATGGCGGTCACCTCGTCGTCCTCGGTCCGGGAGAGAGTCACGTGATCACATGTCGGTGGCGCGGGTGCCACCACTAAACGCGTCCGTGGAAGAAACGCGTGCACTAGCCTGCTTCCCCATTTCACTCTAAGACGACCAACGTCGACGGTCGACGCTTTTCGCATTCCTTTTCCAGCAACGTCACCGGAGGCCCATCCTTCCGATTGCCCAGCATGTCGAGCACGCCGCGGCCGTCGCAGAAAAAGCAGGCGTCGCTGATGAGCTTTTTCACGCCAAAAAGCGGTAACGGAGTGAGCTCGTCGTCGCCAGCGCCCGCACTTTCATCGAGTCCAGTGCGTGAAATAGCACCAGCACCAGCACCAGCGCCAGCACCAAAAAGAGCATTGCCGTCACGCAAGGCGGCGGCATCGGCAAAGCGGCCGCTGGAGGAAGATCCGGAGCAGGGCAACAACAGCAGCAGCCGGGCGAAGAGAAGCCGGACAAGCCGAGCAAGCCAGCGAAAGGAAGAGAGAGAAGACGAGGAAGAGGCGGAGAAGGTGGGCAAAGTGTGGGAGGCCGGATCCGACGATGAGAACGCGGCATTTGTGCCGGCTGCGGCCGCCCCTGCGGCAGTGCCCGCGGCGACGGCCATCGCCATCTCGTCGTCGTCGCCGCCAGCGAGTGCGGGCCGTGCGGGAAGATACATGTACGACGCGGGCAAGGCGAGCCAGCCGGGGTCGAGCCAAGTCGGGGCGGCCTCGATCGTGTCCGGCAACGGTGACGGCAACGGCAACGGCAACGGCAACGGCAACGACGACGACGACGACAGCGACGATCCCGCGACCCGGCGGCAGCGCCAGGAGCTGCACCGCAAGTTCGTGCAGAAGCTGGGGCGCCCCGACAGCCTGGAGCGGCTGAAACGGCGCAACTGGATTTTGGGGGACGACACGACGGGCGAGGGGCTCGGGGAGGGCGGCGGCGACGACGCGGAGGAGGATGACGAGGCAGACGAGGCGGCGGCGGCGGCGTCGAAGAAAAAGAAGGCGGGCAAGGCGAAGCTGACGCCGCTGGAGACGCAGTTCCTGGCGATCAAGCGGGCGCACATGGACACGGTGTTGGTGGTGGAGGTGGGGTACAAGTTCCGGTTTTTCGGCGAAGACGCGCGGACGGCGGCGCGCGAGCTGCGGATTGTGTGCATCCCGGGCAAGCTGCGGTACGACGAGCACCCGTCGGAGGCGCACCTGGACAAGTTTGCGTCGGCGAGCATCCCGGTGCCGCGGCTGGGCGTGCATGTGAAGCGGCTGGTGGCCGCCGGACACAAGGTCGGCGTCGTGCGGCAGATGGAGACGGCGGCGCTGAAAAAGGCCGGCGACAACCGCAACGCGCCGTTTGTGCGCAAGCTGACCAACGTGTACACCAAGGGCACGTACGTGGACGAGCTGGACGAGCTGGGCGAGCGCGAGGGCGACGCCGGCGCCAAGCAGCAGCGCAGCGGCGGCTCGGGGTATCTGATGTGCCTCACAGAGACGGGGCCCGGCGGCTTTGGGTCGGCCGGTGCGGCCGGCAGCGGCTCCGGCCTCGACGAGAAGGTGCGCGTCGGCGTGCTGGCGGTGCAGCCGGCCACGGGCGACGTGATCTACGACAGCTTCGAGGACGGCTTCCTGCGCAACGAGCTGGAGACGCGGCTGCTGCACATTGCGCCGTGCGAGCTGCTGATTGTGGGCGCGCTGTCCCGGGCCACGGAGAAGCTCGTGCAGCACCTGTCGGGCAGCGCCAGCAACGTGTTTGGCGACCGCACGCGCGTGGAGCGCGTGCCGCGCAGCCGCACCGCCGTGGCCGAGGCGCACTCGCTGGTGGCCCGGTTTTACGCGGAGCGCGTGTCGGGGGCGGAGCCCGCGTCGGTCTCTCCGTCCGGCCCCACTTCTCCTGTCGGCGGCCCCACTTCCACCGCCGCCTCCGGCACCTCGCTCCTCCAGCAGGCCCTCCAGCTGCCCGAGGCCGTCACCGTCTGCCTCGCCGCCATGGTCACGCACCTGACCGAGTTCGGCCTCGAGCACGTGCTCGACCTGACCAAGTACTTTGCCTCCTTCACCAGCCGCCAGCACATGCTCCTCAACGGCACCACCCTCGAGAGCCTCGAGGTCTACCGCAACGCCACCGACCACGGCCTGCGCGGCAGCCTGCTGTGGGCGCTCGACAAGACGCACACGCGCATGGGCCACCGGCTGCTGCGCAAGTGGATCGGCCGCCCGCTGCTCGACCGCGCGGCGCTGGCCGCCCGCGTCGCCGCCGTCGAGGAGCTCCGGGACGCCGCCGGCGCGCCCCCGCGCGACCAGCTCGAGCGCCTGCTCGCCAGCATCCGCTCCGACCTCGAGCGCAGCCTCATCCGCATCTACTACGGCAAGTGCACGCGGCCCGAGCTGGTCGGCGTGCTGCAGACCCTGCAGCGAATCGCCGGCCAGGCCGCCTCCGGCTCCGGCGGCGAATTCCGCTCCCCCCTCCTCCGCTCTGCGCTGGCGGCCGTCCCCGGCATCGGCGACCTCGTCGTCGGCTTCCTCGACCAGATCCACGCCGACGCCGCCCGCAGCGACGACAAGTACGCCTTCTTCCGCGAGGCCCACGAGACCGAGGCCATGACCACCCACAAAGTCGGCATCGCCGCCGTCGACCTCGACCTCGAAGACCACCGCGCCGAGATCGCCGCCGCCCTCAAGCGCTCCGCGCCGCCGCCCTACGCCACCGTCGCCGGCATCGAGTTCCTCGTCGAGGTCCCCAACACCGACCTGCGCCGCGTCCCGGCCTCGTGGATCAAGATCAGCGGCACCAAGCGCCTCTCGCGCTTCCACACCCCCACCGCCGTGCGTCTCATGGCCGAGCGCGACCAGCACCGCGAGGCCCTCGCCGCCGCCTGCGACGCCGCCTTTGCCGCCCTGCTGCGCGACCTGGCCGCCTGCTACCAGCCCCTGCGCGACGCCGTCGCCGCCCTGGCGTCGCTCGACTGTCTGCTGTCGCTGGCCCGCGTCGCCGAGCTGCCGGGCTACGTCAAGCCCACGCTGCTGCCGGACGTCGACGACAACGGCCGCCCGCGCCCGTCCACCATTGACATCCGCGGCGGACGCCATCCCGTGGCCGAACACATGCTGCCCGGCGGCTACATTCCGTTTACTACGCGCTTGGGCGGCGCCGCCGTCGACTCTGGGGCCGACTCCCGGGCCGACTCCGGGACCCCCTCCGAGACCCCCTCCGAGACCCGGACGCCCTCCGGCACCCCCCGCGCCCTCCTCATCACCGGCCCCAACATGGGCGGCAAGTCCTCCTTCGTCCGCGCCGTCGCCCTGCTCACCCTGCTGGCCCAGATCGGCTCCTTTGTCCCCGCCGACGCAATGACCCTCACCCTCGCCGACGCCCTCTTTACCCGCATGGGCGCCCGCGACAACCTGTTTGCCGGCGAGTCCACCTTCATGGTCGAGGTTTCCGAGACCGCCGAGATCCTGCGCGCTGCTACCCCGCGTTCTCTCGTTGTCCTCGACGAGCTCGGCCGCGGCACCAGCACCCACGACGGCGCCGCCATTGCCCACGCCGTCCTCGACCACGTCGCCCGCGATATCGGCTGTCTGACCCTCTTCATCACCCACTACCAGAGCCTCGCTCGCGTCGCCGCTGGTCCGGGGCCGCCGCCCGGCCTCGTCCAAAACGTCCACATGCGCTTTACTGCCAAGTCGGCGGCCGCTGACTCCGACCTCAGCACAGACCCCGACTCAGTCCCCGGCTCAGACCCCAACCACGAAATCACTTTCCTCTACGAGGTCGCCCCCGGCGTCGCCCACCGCTCCTACGGCCTCAACGTCGCCCGTCTTGCCCACATCCCCGCACCCGTCCTAGACCTCGCCGCCCGCAAGTCCCGCGACCTCGAAAACGACGTCCGCTCTCGCCGCCTCCAGGCCGCCTCTCGTCTCGCCGCCCACGTCTTCCACCACTCCAACGGCCCTGACGACCTCGACCACCTCATCTCCAGCATCGAGCAGCTCTAGCTGTCTACATTTGCTTCTCCTTCATATCATAATGACCTCCCCTTATTTAACAGCTTCTTACGCAGCGGTTCCATGTAGTTAGTAGTACCATATTTTATGCATCTTTCGCATCTTAATTAAACCCGTTTTTTTATATTCCTCCGCCTCATGACATCGATACCTTTGATATGCGTGCCTCTCCTCTGTGCTCCAGTTCACGCCACAAATGAGGTCGCCCAAGCCTCTACCGTCTTGTCAAGAGAAAATAACATCATGTATAAAGACATCGCACAAATGAAACTGCTTCTGTCCGGACTAGTCATGAAGATCCCTCGTCAAATCCATGCAAGCAACCGCCGTAAAAAGAGAGAGAAAAATAACAGTATAGTCCATGTCCCCCACCCTTCCTAAACTCCACACCACCTAGGCATTGTTCGAATCATACGCACTAGATACAGGCTCTCATAATTCATGAAATAGGTCAGTGTGAACATGCCCAGATCTTCCTGCCCCATATTTTCCTGCATCTAAGTATGGTACTCCATAACTTTAAAAGCGCCTCCGCTATCAGATATCGAACATGTTGCTTGAGCCCCTGAGGGTCTGCTCCGCAAAGGCAGTCTCACGCAGCCCGGTCTTGGGCTGCTGCTCATTGAAGCCAAATGAAGATGCATTTGGGTCCATGTTGAATCCTCCAAAACCCAGCCGCTGGCTACCACCTGGTTGGAATGGGGTTGTTGGCGCATCTGTTCCCCCGCCGCCGCTGAAGAACTGGCCATCAAAAGACGGGTAGAGAACGTTGTTCCGTGGTTGCGAACACAGTATAGAATTGGTGTTTATCGCGTTGTAGCTGTTACCGTATGCGGACTGGGGATGGAATCCCATGTGTTGCGAGTCCACTCCTCCATCGAAAAATCGGCTCGGTGCCGGATTCTTGAAGTAGGACGGCGCCTCTGTCATTGTCAGGTTCGGGTTCAGTTGTTGAAGCACAGAACGCTGGTGTTGAGTGGGGTCAAACCTAATTCACGCACGCATTAGAAAGCACCCTCTACCATCCAAAGAGAAGGATCATAACTCCACCCGTTCTCATGAATGGCGTCGCCAAGGGGGTGATGCGTCCCATCGATGACATCTGCTTGCTTGTTAGCGTGGACTACATAATGGGACACAGATCAAATACTTCAAACTCAAACATACTCGAGCTGGGAGCGGCACCCTCAAAGAAAACACTGAACGAGTTCTTCGACCGATAACTGCCAGTCGGGAAAGCCGGGCCCCCGGCATCTCCGGCTGTGTCCAGCGTGCATGGTTCTCTCTTGGGGGGCATCTTGTCGTTTGCCTTTGCCGAAGCCCGAGTCTGCCGCCCCCCTGTCGTAGTAGATGAGGAAGGCCGGCCACTGCGCCGCTTTCTCAGATTGGGGGCAACCACGCCACCCCCCTTGAAAGTGTCAGACGAGACAGACTTGGATGGACTGCCAGTCTGATGACGTTGCTTTCTCTTTGGCGGAGGCGTGCTCGGAGGGCTGCCTTCAATGGACGGACTGGCATATATGTCCCGGATTTTGCGCATATCCCCTTCTGGGCCCCAGACAGTCTCGGTAGCCAAAACTGCTTCCGAGGTCATCTTCATCATCTCAATGGCAGCGCCATCCTTGCGTTGGTTGCGCTTGCGCTTCTGGTCGGGGGTAGCCGAATCAAATAGAGCCATGCCAGGCCAAACAATGCCCTTCAGCTTATTTTCATGGCTGTCATCTTCAAGGAACTCCAGACTCAGAGAGGAATCCATTTCCGACGAGATCCCGCTAGTATCCGACAGCATGCTTCCGTTGCTCTTCCCACCTGTGTTCTGCCCAGTCATGTCGTCCGGGAAGTAGTACGCTGGCCGGTATCTATGCGTTAATGGAGTCTGGTACATCGATCCATCCATATACGAGCTATCCCGAGAGTCATGGAATTGAAGAGAAAGCCCATGCGGGTTGGTGTTCCAGGAGCCAAGGGCGGGCAGCTGATCCGGTGCAGGGTAGGCCGTGACTGCGTTGATACCGAATTTGAGCGAGTCGGTAGTACTAGACGAAGGCCGTGACTTGGACTACCGTCAAAAGTCAATAAGTATAGACATCCAAGTTGCCTGGAACAGGGGCTATGTAACCACTTACCGATCCAGAAGATCGGCCACGCCGGGGTGCCTTTTGCTGGTTCTTGGCTGCCATTCTTTCCGACAATAGTCTCTCAATACCTTGAGTCATGTACCACTGCTCGTATCTTGCGAGTTTCTCTTGGGCAACTAGATCCGATTTGGCTTTCAATTCGATGCTGAACTTGTGGTGCAGATGAGATTTTGAGGAGACGTGGGTCAAAAGATGCGAGGTATCAGAAAAAGACGGCATCTTGGGGCAGAGAATGCATTTCAGGGGAATTGGGTGGCAGTCTTCGATACCCATGACCGGGTTCTCCATTTGTGCAACGGCGGCAGCCATGGCTCGATCGACAGTCTATGACTGGGTGGCGGCGCTGTTCTGTCAGAGAAGTCGGAGTTTGGGACCATAAATATTATGTATCGGTAGGGCATTCGATAGTGAGCCAAGTCTAGAGCAAGCTGACCAAAACTGAAGATAGGAGATGATGTTGACAAGCCGAAGATGGCAGGAATGGATGAGATGGACAAATCGTGTGCAAAAGGAGTGCTTCAGAAGCAAGGCGAGGTGAGTTGGACCAAGTTGGTAGCCAGCGGGCCAAAAAAGCAGGAACAGGAGCAAGAATAGGAGCAAAAGCGACAAACAAATAAACGAATGGACGCCCTCAAAATGGAGGCAGGAGTGATTTGGATGTCGAGTACGAGACCAAGGCGGAATCAGATGTGGACGGTGAAATGGATGTGAAGGTGTGAGGGGAAAATGAGAAGGAAAACAAAATGTTGTGGGAAATGACAAGAGAGATCTTCGATGTAAACTTACGGTCTCCGATGATCTGAGATAAATTAGGAGGCCAGGTTTTGGTGTGCCACGGGGGTGGAAAAAAACGTCGTGTGCGTGTGGTGAGGGGCAGTGATCATCTGCCCTGGCAGCTGCTCGAGTGATTGTTTACACGCCCCTATTTTTCTCTCCCCAATTCTTTCTCTCTTTTTGGTGGTCTCAATCCGCCACCTTCCCCTTTCTCTATATGTAGCTGTCGTGTTTTTGTGTATAGCTCTCCGCAGCGGAAGTCTCGATTCAAACTGCCAAACTCTTGCCGGATCCGGATCAAAATGTGCCTGTCGACTCAGGGTCGTCGAAAAGAAGAAAAAAAGTGGAAAGAACGGACGTAACAAGCTAGCAAGAAGCTGTCTGCTTCACAAAGAAAGAAAAGCTTGTATATCGAGACAACGGAGGACCATTTCAACTGAATGTCTAAAAGTTAGAAAACGTGGCCGGTCAGAATAGAAGACAAGGTAGCAGAAAAGCAGCGCGTTGCATGCAGCGAGCAAAAGCTAGAGTTTGTGAATTGATGGAAGATATAAGCAGGATGGTGCAGACTTGACAGAAAGCTGTAGTTACTCGAGCTGTCGTCGGAAGGTAAGCCGGAGCTAGAAGCATCCTGCAGCTGGGAAGAGAAAGTTCAATGATGCAAGAAGAATCCAGATACAGGAAGTGACAGAAACCGAAAAGAAAGGAAGTAAGCTTCAAGAGGGGAAAGAAAACAAACACCCAAGCGCCTCGAGAAAAGCTGGGATAGAAAACAGACCTTTGCATTTGCGTCTGAGACGGCCTCAGTGAAGAGTCGTCAGGGTCGTGAGCAAGATCTTGAACTAGAAAACATACGCATTTAAAAAAGCCAAAAGAAAAATAGAAAACGGCCCCCTCAGAGGCTAGGAAAACTCGATGCCCAGAATCATGGGGCGGATGCTTGAGCGATTGGGAACGAAAGACAACAAGTATGAACCAGGAAGAGAAAGCACAGCAAGCAGAAAAAGGAACACTCTGGACAAGGGAAAGAGAAATGGGCGCACTTACAAAAGGAAAAATGTGGAAGGTGGTGGTGGCGTTCCTGCCGATGCACCTGTATGGAAAGGAAGGAACGATCTGAAATTGAAGAGAATGGAGTGGATTGTGTCGTGTTTGGGAAGGCGCGTCGCCGCTTTCTGGTCTTCGTGAGAAGTGGCTGCCCGATATCGAGCCGGTGCCAATAGAGACGCGTCAATAAACGCGGGGACAGGTGATTTGGGTGACCGATAAGGGCTTTACTGAAGGAGCTCTATTGATCTTTGTGCCTGTAGAGATACCGCTGCCGGCCTGAGTAGTTAGGGAAGGAGCGAGGCAATGCGTGAGTTCCCTTTTCGTCCAGAACAATCCACAGATCTGCTAAGCCAAGTGAATAGAGAGCGGAGTTTGCAAACCATTCTTAATTGAGACCTTTGTCGCTAAAAGGCATACCACTTTATCTAATTGCTGAGAAAAATACATATCGAGCCACGATGACGTTTGCATGAAAAGTTTGGCTGAGAAAGACCTTCACATGAGTTATTGATGTTGTTGTACCCGCTCCAAGGTGCGTTTTGTCCAGTCGGATCCATCGCGCCCAGTCAATGCGCGCTGTCCAAGAATAGTACATGTGTTCTTTTGGCCACAAGCAACAATGGTCTGCGGTTTAATTCAACTGCCCGTTAATCGCTGTCCTCCGTCGACACCGGCACAACGAGCTTCTGAATCGTCGCTTTCGGCATGCAGTAAGCCGCATGTACTGGTTCGAGTCCGGGATACTCCAGGAGACTGAGTCCGGCAATGGCATAGACCGTGTGCCAAACATCGACCATATTGCCTGGCCGATCAGCAAATCCGCCTCGTTCTGGGTCCTGGCAGCTCATAATGAAGGCAATCAATTTATCGCGATCAACCCAGTGCAGCCGATTGATCAAAGCCAAGCTGCTGAGCACCCACCAGCTGTAGCAGACGTCTTCCTTCTTCTCTGGGCGGCCGTTGAGGCCGCCACCCGAAATCTGGCGTTCACTTAACCAGCGGCCCAACTTGTCTGCATCGGCCAAGTGCAGACGGCCGGCTATCGACAGAGCAGCCAGACAAGTGAAGATCTGACCGGCGTGTGATTCAGCGCCGGGACGAGAGCCGTAGCCGCCGTCAAAGTTGGCACAGGCCACGATATACTCCACCGCCTTGTCGACGTCCACCAAGGACAGCAGGCCCAGAAGGGACAGAGCGTTGAGAGCTCCATAGAGAAAGCGAGTGTCCTCTTCACCCCATTCATCACCGGAGAATGTGCCTGTCTCGCGGTTTTGCAGCCCAGCAATGACTAGCCGTTTGTAAGCCTCATGATAAGATACGGGGAGGTGGGAGGGTGAGGAGGGGAGATCAATAATCAAACACGGCACTAAAAAATACATACAGTTGCCCACTGTGGCCTTTCCCTTGCCACGTGCGTCCAGCTCATCCAAGGCATCAATCATGGCCAAGATCTGGACCGCACTAACGGTGTAGAGCATATGCGCGTCGTGGCCAGGAGCGGCTCCAAAGCCACCGTTGTCATGCTGGCAGGAGAGCACAAAAGCAATGGTTTCTTCCCGCGGCAGGGCATCGGGGCGGCCGACAAAGTGCAGCGAGGCAAGGCCCCAGTACAAGCCATTGAGTCGCAGGTGCTCTGTCAGCCAGTATTCATACTGATCTTGCCGAGAGTTGAGGCCTTGGACATATTTGACGTGGGCGGCTGTGGCCAGTTGGAGCTCGGAGGGGAGCTTATTAAGAGCTGCCGCCGACATTGTGGCAGGGCGCAGAGGCTCCCAATCAGCACTCCTTTAAAGCGTAGATGAGCGGGTGGGAGATGCTCTCTGTCTGCGTCATGAGCTTGTTGAAGCTGTCCCGAGATAGAGCTTACTGCCTGCCTGGCCATGACGACAGAAGCAAGCTTGTAGTGGGGTCGCCGTGCTGACTGCGCTGAGCGAGTTACATAATACAGACTCGATTGGGGTCACGTGTAGGCTGTTTTCCAGGAACAATGGGCATTTGCCTGCGGCGCAGCTTTACTGGACAGGAACGAGACTGGCCCACAATGCTTCGGTGTGGCCGTAGGCGAAAGGATTCTGCCTAAGAAGGTATGTATGTACGAGTGAAATACGAAAGCGCAGGTGGCAGAGACAAGAGGCTGAAAATGGGAAATGAAAAACGAGGAATAAGCGGTGAACAACGGGCCCTTGATTCGAAGAAGAAAAGCGTTGGCGCGAGACAAGCGTATTGCGACGTATTGATGCATGCAATGCTGCAGGATGGTGGAGTCGGGAGCCCCACTGGGAAGGGTGGTTGGCTTTTGGGCGTTGTCGACAAGCAGTTGTAGTTACGGTGTACGCAGTACGGAGTATCGTAATTTTGCGATGCGGCGGCCGGCTTCAGGCAGAAAAAGGAAAGGATGCCCCTCGCTTGAGACGTGGGCGGTTGACAACGGGGAGGCTGCTTACGCCATACGGAAGGGGTCCGAATGAAAATAGCACAAGCCAGAACAAAGTGCAAGCAGCGTATCGCATGCACCAGATCGATGCTGGAAACACAGCATGTTTCCCCAGACTCTCAGGCCTCGCATGAAACAGGAGGGGAGGGGTGGAAAGAACAAGTCGCTTTTGTCTGCTGAGAAGCCGAGCTGCACATCAGACGTGATAGGCATGGCGTGGATGGCTTTGAGTGCCTTGGCTGGGCTGGCCGTCAACTTGCGTTCTCTGTCCTCGTAAACTCTGCGTCGTACTTACACCAATACGAAAATCTTCGGTGGCTGCCCCTAGGGGGCAAAAGGTATTCTCCCAGGACAGACCGCCCTCAGTGCTCAGTGAGGGGTCTCAAACGCCCCCAAGATGGGTTCCTGGACTAGTCCTGTTGGGGGCAAGCTAGGGCGGAGACCGGACTTTTTCCACTGTCCTGTACAGAGTGTACGATGTAGGCCTGTCGCTCTCGCGCTGTGCGCCATCGCCCACTATACTAGGCGGCGCTATAGGGCGTGTCCAGTGCGCTTCTGTTGGCAGCTATGGGAAAGGGGCAGATCATAGCACAGTCGCATACGAAATGCTGGCGTGGCCCAAAGTGGTGTCTCCTCATCAAGGCAATTCCCGGCGATTCTCCCGCAGCGGCATCCCCTTTTTGATTGCGTGTTGTTATTTTTGCATCACTTGTATTGGCAAGCCAGCGTAGGGAGACGGATAGATTGCCCTTCCACGTTCCTGGCGGTTAGCTTTCAGCGTTGTGGTCATGCCGGCGGAGAATGCAGGAGAAGGGCAAGACAAGCAATACGAGCCAGCTCTTTCCCCTTCCTTCCGTTCCCCCCCCCCCCCCCCNNCCCCATTGCCACACAGGGCAGCCGCTAGCTAAGGCTCACACCTTTTCGGTCGTGCGCTGGTGCTGATGCTGTGGCTCTGGCCGCGCGCACAGGCGCTACACACAGTGAGGACACAGTCTAGCAGCTACTCCGTAGTTACAGGGCAGCGTGCTAAGGAATAGGCCGGCCGCGCCTACCGTAGGTTATTTCTTGGTCTTTTGGGTCCCCTTTTGGTGTGGTCTTGTCGCTTTGTCCGTTGTAGTTGTACTCCGTGCCCATATGCCCCTGATGACACATTGCTGGGCGGCTTGTTGGCCTTGTTTCAGGTGCCTCCCTTTTTATTTTTTAATCGGGGGCCCTCCCTAAACCGTTCAGATACGCACTCCTCTCTCGTCGAGACCGCTCTCCGGAACACCACACCCAGGCCATGCCGGCAGCAACCCACGGCGCCGTCGACCCTGTTGTGCATCTGCATTGGCGCGCGATTCCCGTTGAGCACGGCACAGTAGCGAACGAGGGAAGAGTGTAGCCTGGCGGCAGACTGAAAGCCGAAACGAAACGGAGCCAGGATCACGAAAGGAGCACAGGAGCACATAATACAGAGCACAGGACACAAAAGACAAAGCGCCAAAAACAAATCCGGAGCACACGTACGCAGCACGAGTGCATACGTGCCACTTTATACACGGCACTGCAGGACGTGCTCGCGACAGATCGCCGACCCCTCGACGCTGAAGCTGGCGGTCGATCCGGCAAGCACAGGCAAAATAAAGCCCACACAAAATAAAGCCCAGAAAAGCAGTAAGCGAATGCAGAAAGGGGCAAAGAGCACATCCGAGTACGACTACGACTACGCCTGCGACTCGCACTCCACGCTGCACAGATCGCTGTCGAGTCCTGCGCAACCGTTGTCTCCGCTGCATTCCAGCCTGGTTGTCTCATCATCCTGTGGCCTACCAACCAAACCAACACACGCACCCACTCTGCATCCACCCTCTCTATCTTTGGAGTCCTCGACCCTCCTCTTCCACACACCACCCCTTCCCCCTCTCCCGGCCGTTGTCGTCGTCGCCGTCGTCGTCGTCGTTGTCGCTATCGCCTTTTTGCTGCACAGCGTCGCGACATTAGAGGCCGTCTCTCATTTGTCGCAGAGTGCAATCTGCCTATTCTCTCGACTCCTGCCAGGGCCAGGCCCAGACTTTGAGCGTTTCCAGCGCACATCATCCCGTGTTGTGCACTCAACAACCAACACGCCAAACACCAACGCAGACAGAATACAGAGAAACAGAGAAACAGCCAGACGACTACACGGACAGACACACAGACACAGCCACACAGCCACACAGCCATAAGCCATACAGCCATACAGCTGTACAGCTATACAGGCATACAGACATACGCACACAATCACGGAGCTCTCGTGCCACAGCGCCATCCACACATCCGCATCCAGCCAATCCGTCCTTCCTTCGGCCTGCACGGCCATTGTTGTACCGTGCTGGTGCGTCTAGTGCGTGCTCGTGCGACATACGGCGACAAACGGCGGCAAGCCATCTGTCTGCCCTTTCTGTCCATCCGGGCGTCCGTTGCCTTTCGCCTTTTGCCTTCTGTCCCCCCCACCGCGAATCAAGGTCTATTTCTGGCACTCTTGGGTCGAGAAAACACCGAGCGACAACAAACGACAGCAGCCCCAGCGCCTCGCCAAAATGGGACGCAAGCCTGCGCCTGCGCCGCTGCATCTGTCTGAGCCTGCGCTCCCGGCAAGCGATCGCAGTCCTGCTGAAACCTATCAGATCAGCACGCCTGCAGACTCTGTCGACCAGACCAGATCGCCACGGTCCCCCCGTTCGCCGTTCCGCTTTGCTGACATGGCCCCGGGCCAAGGACAGGCGCCAGTCCAAGCCCAGCCCCAGTCCCAGCCCCAGTCGCTCCAGTCCCATTTCCACTCCCAACCCCCGTCGCAGGTCCAGTCGCCGCAGTCAGCCGTCTCTGCAGTGATGCCACAGCAGCAGCCGCCGCCTCTGCACGTTGCCGACCTGTTGCAGCAGCTGCCTGAGGACGCCAGCAACCCGCATTATCCTCCTGTCACTAGCTCGCTCCATTCCCCGTCCTACACCTACGACACATCGCAGACACAGCCATTGCAGTCACCACAGCAGACACCACAGCAGCCGCAGCAGAGACGAGGATATCCTCAGCAACAGCAACAGCAACAGCAAGGATACCAGCAACAGGCGTATCAACAGCACCAACAACCCCCCCAGAAACAAGGCCACGGCCGGCACCGGCAGAACGAGGAGAAGTCGTCCAAGTCCAACTTTTTCTTCCACTTTGGCAAGTCGTCCAAGTCCACGGAAAAGCTGGCTACCGCGCCGTCTGGCTCCTCGTCTTCGGCCTCGGCTGCCAACGGCGCCTTTGCCGAACCCCGCGACGACATTGCCTCACGAGGCGTCGACATCCCGGGTTCACGGGCTGGAAGACCAGGTGAGTGCGCGGCGAGAACGGCGTGACCTGCACTATGTTCATTGGCCGGACAGGACTGACATTCTCCTTAGACCCCTCTTATGCAGCTACGCCGGCCGGCTCCTCGTTCACATCACAGGCACAAACCGACGGGTCCTATCCCGGCACCGCTGACGGCGAGTCCTCGTCGACCTTTGCTGCCTCCAAAAAGGGCAAGTCCAAGCCATTCGGGCTGCTGAGCCGAACGAGATCCATTCGCGACGAAAACGGTGAGAGCACTGGCACCAGCCCCAGCGCAGGCAACGGATTCAGCGGATACAACGGACAGAGCACACAGAACACGCAGAACACACAGGGCACACACGGCGGATACAACACGGCCAACGCCAGCAACCCCGGATTCCAAGACCCTGCTGCCATGCGTGCCGTCGAGCAGCCCGAGCGCATTCTCCAGCCACCTCCGCCGCTCAAAACGGCCCCCATTGGCCACCACGACCGCTCGTTCCGCGAAATGATGTCGGCGTCGCGCAACCACTCGGCCGATCGCGCACAGCCTCGCGATATGCCGTCTCGCGGGGACGGCGGCAGCCACCGCCACGACCGGGGGATTCGGGGAGACCGGGGCGATCGCGGCGATCGAGGCGACCGCGACCGGGACCACTCTCGCGGACAGCCCTCGTCTATGCGGGACACGGCGGGCGGCAGCAACTTTTTGAGCGGGCTCAAGAACTCATCGAGCCGTGCGGCCGACATGATCAGCAAGGGCCTCTTTGGCAAGAGTGGCCGCAGCGGCAGCACCACGGAACGAGACCCCGTTATCGACGACGAGCACTACGTGCTCAAGACGATCAACCAGCCGCTGGTGCAGCAGACGCGGCTCACGCGCATTTCCAAGCGCCTCGAGGACTCGCGCGACAAGACCGAGTTCTGGATGCCCGCCTTTCCCTGGCGCGCCATTGACTATCTCAACTACAAGGGCACCGACGTCGAGGGACTGTACCGTGTGCCGGGAAGCGGGCCGCAAATCAAGCGGTGGCAGCGCAAGTTTGATGAGGGTGAGTGCTTTGTCATTGCGATCTCTTTCTTCTGTCCCTCGCCTCGTCGTATCACCACTAACCGCGCAGAATACGACGTCGACCTCTTCGCACAAGACGACCTCTACGATATCAACATTATCGGATCCATGCTCAAGGCGTGGCTGCGCGAGCTGCCCGACGAGCTGTTCCCCAAGGAGGCCCAGGAGCGGATTGCGCGCGAGTGTGCGGGCGCCGAGACGGTCCCCGAGCTGCTCGTCGAGGAGCTGTCGAACCTGTCGCCCTTCAACTACTACCTGCTGTTTGCGATCACGTGCCATCTGAGTCTGCTGTTGGCGCACTCCGACAAGAACAAGATGGACTTCCGCAACCTATGCATCTGCTTCCAGCCGTGCATGAAGATCGACGCCTTTTCCTTCAAGTTCCTTGTTTGCGACTGGCGCGACTGCTGGAGGGGCTGCAAGAGCGAGTCCCGCTTCATCGAGCAGGAGTACAGCCTCTTCGACCTGCCACCGCCTCCGAGCGTGGCGAACCGCGTCTCGCCAGACGAACGGCCGCCGCCTCCGCCACAGCAGCAGCAGTTGGCACCCCAGCCTCCGTCGAGAAAAGCCACGCCGACAGCGCCGGGATCTGCGGAACGGGACCGCGAGCGCGGCCGGGACCGGGACCGGGACCGAGAACGAGAACGAGAACGGGAACAAGAACGGGAACGGGAACGGGGGGGCGACAGAGAGCGAGAGACGGCTGCGGTGGTCGAGGACCGCAACATCTCGTCGTCCGACAGCAGCAAGCTCTCCAGCGGCGACAGTGCAGCGGGCAAGGGCCGGCTCAAGAAGAAGAATGCGACGGGCGCGCCCGAGACCAGCAGCGTCGCCTCCAACTCGACCATCTCGACCACCCTGACGATGGAGAGCAGCCAGCGCGCCACGACGCCCACCCGTGGCAACGGCGGCGACATGCGGCCGCTGTCGCCCATCAAGCCTCTGTCGCCGCTGGGGTTCTAGGTAGCGTCTTGGCTGTCTACCCCTTCCCGAGAACGCCACACACCTTTCCTGTTTCGTGACGATATGACGCCGTTCATGATTTTGCTTTTGCCATTTTCGTTTGTCTGTTCTTTTGTTCTTTTGTTTTTTTGTTCTTTTGCTCTATTTCTTGTTCTTTCCATTCTCGTTGTCGTGGTTCTGTGCGGAATCCGATAGATTTACCTGGGATTTTATCTCATCTTTGAATTCTGCTTGCATGTTCACGTTGGCCGCGGCCTCTTGTTTGCACACTGTTGAATGTAGTTGCGGGAGGCAGCAGGCCGTCATTTTTTTGGATTGTTTCTGATTGATCGTTCATCACCACTGGCACCATCTCATACATGGCCAAAAGCACAAAACGCAGATTGAAGCTCTGAATGTCTAGTTTTTGTTTTTGCTGTTTTTTTGTATACCCCATTCCTAGTCTATTTGTCTGGATCTCTCTCTCTTGCTCGGTTCAGTGTTGGGGGGCAGGGGATGGAATGTCGTGTCTCTTTTTGAACATTTATTATACACCCACAGTTTTATATATACACACATACACATGCCCTTCTGGGGTGAAGACGCGCACTGAAACTGGCAAACATTTTGATTTAAACTGGCGCTCGATTCAATTAAAGTGATTTAGGTATCAACGAAAGGGTACGAAATGAATTGTCACCCAGCTCCTCTTCCCATCTCCCATGTTCTCTCTCCCATTCACCGTCTTGACGGCGGCGGCGGGAACATGGTCTGCATCTTCCGCGACTCAACCGGACTGCCACTATTGCTCTCAAGTGCCGATGACCTCCCATACACCGGCATTGCTGACGCCATGCTCGTCCGCAGCTTCAGTGGCAATTGCCGGCCGGGCGCCTTGGGCAGATCCTTGTCGCTGCTCCGGTCAATCGTCATGCCGACCTCGATGCCGAGGCCGATGTGGTTCTGGTTCTCCGGTGGCGGCGGCGGCGGCGGCGGCGGCGGCGATGCTGCTACCGGCTGGTTTCTCTGGTATTCTGGCATCATGGGATGGTGGGCCATCCCCGACAGCAGGCTATGTTGACGGGCGTTGCTGTACGCGGCCGGGTTGTACGTCGGAAGACGAGCCGCGGCGATCTGGGCGGAGGACGGAATCAGAGCTGTGGCTGACGTGGGCGTGGCAGACGATGCGGATACGGTGGAGGTGGCAGACACCGCAGACAGCAGCTGTGGGCTAGCCGAGGGGGCTGCGCCTGGCGAGCCGTATGGGCGCGTGGCTATAGCTGGTGGCACGGTCGGCACGTTGGTGCTGAGCGGGTAGAGGCCGAGCGGAGGGCAGGCGGTGGCGGCGGTCATGCGCGTCGGCTGCAGCCCGAACTGTGATTCCCTCTCCTTTTCCAGCTCGCGGACAGGCGACTCGGCCAGCGAGGCCAGCGAGGTCCGATTGGCTCGGCACTGGAAGCTCATGGGGGAGGTGATGTCGGGGTGGATGAGGCCGTTGTCGTTGTGGCTGGCGATGGTGACGGTGTGGACGGTGTGGGAGCTGGCCTTGGGCTCCAGCCAGGGGTTCGGCCCAATGCCGCCGAGACGGTGACTGTCGGAGTGGCGCTGCTTTGGAGACCAGCGGCCCGACGACCGGCCGCGGCGTTTGCGGTAGCAGACAATGCCGATGCCAGCGGCGGCGGCAACGACGACGGCGGCGACGACGATGATGGCGGCGACCGTGGCCATGGGCAGTTTGCGGGCCGGGCCGGACGAGGATTGGCTGGCCGATGGCGAGACGGCGCTGATGAGAGTGGCGGTGGCGAAGACACTATCGCTGAGACCGACGGCCTGGGAAGGGGGGAGCTGCTGGGAGCAGCCGGCCTCGATGGCGACGAGGGCTGAAGGTTAGCGGATGAGGGGAGAGAGAAGGAGAGAGGGGGAGAAGGAGAGGGGGAGAAGGAGAGAGAAGGGAGAAGGTGAGGAAAGAAGAAGAGAGAAGAGAGGAGAGAGGAGACAAAAAGGAAACACAGAGACAAAGACCAAACGTACCATTGGCGAGATAGTTGTTGTCCCCGGCAGCCTTGACACAGTTGAGGCAGCTCGGAGCCTGGGACGTGACCACGCCGCCTCCCGCACTGCAGTAGGCGTACTCGGTGGCGTTGCCGGCCGGGATGCCCTCGGCGAGTGCATCTTCCATGCCACCGCAGGCAAAACTGGTCTGGCAAGGGCTGGAGCCGGTGTCCGAGATGTTGAAGGCGCCAAAGACGCAGGCATCGAAATTGAAGCGAAGGTTGTCTGTGGTGTTAGAGGGGGGGGGCAGAGAACGGAGGACAGAAGACTGAACTTACAGAAAAACCAATTTTGGTCGCTCTCGGAGCCTTGCGAAAAAGTGCTGTTTTGCAGACAGCCGAGACAGGCCTGCCATTTCTGGCCGGCCGAGCTGGCCAGGTCGCTGTCGCTGCAGACAAGATCGGCGGCTTTCGTATTGGACGAATTGGGGTCGGACACGTCGAGGCCGCTGTGGTCGATGCAGAGACTGGCGCAGGGCGAGTTGGGGGAGACCTGGATGGCAGCGGCCAGCGCAGCCATCAGGGCCACAGCCAGGAGCATAAGCCGGGAGGCCATGTGGGCTGTGAGGAAGAGGAAGCGGAAGAAGACCAATTGAAAATGAACAAGGAGTAAAGAGTGAGGTACAGCTGTTGCCGCAAATACAAACAGAGAATTCGCCAGTGAGATCAACTCCTGGCAAAAGTAAGGAGTGTCGAGAGAAGGAGAGACGGGCGACGGGATATTCAAATGAACGAGGGTGGACGTCAAATGGTATCACGCATCCGGTCGGGGAAGAAAAGAACGATAGAGCCAACCATCGAGCGCCAAAAACACAAAAGACGAAGCCGAGACACGCAGAAACATGCAGAAACCAAGAACGAGAGAGACAAGAGAGCAGACGAAGGCAGGTCCGTGATATATCTTCCCCCTCCTCGTCTCCGTCACCTTCATCTCCTCTTCCCCCAGACTAACACTACTTGGGACAAGTCTTGGCTCTACGAGCTGGACGCGAGAGGCTCCCGATACGGCTCACGGCTCACGAACCCACGCACTCCCTACGGCTTGCCCGCATCACATCCAAACGACCGTGCCAGCCACATTTCGCTGCAACGGGCTAGTCCAGGAGCGCCGGCGGCTGGGGGGTGTCGTTGGATCGTTGCGTGGGCGGCAGCGGTGAGCATCGGGTCTAGGAACAGGACGCAGACAAAGCCTGGGAATCGCGGGCGAGTCTAGACGCTTCGCCATGGGCAGGGGCAGAGGGCGCGTAATCCGGCGACGGCCGCACGATGGACGACGCAAGAAAGGCGGTGATGGGATGCTCTGTTTGGGCGTGATAGTGGTCTTTTACGTGCTGCCGGCTGTCTGCGGCCACGACAGCGGCAACGACAGCGGCAGCGCGGCCCAACAGTCGCATTGTCCCAATGCCCGTTCTCGTCACAATGCCACCCGTCCCAGGACGCCCCCCCGAGGCTTGTCGTGTGCAGATTGGCCAGCACTTTGGTGGGCGGTTGAAGTGGGTCGCGTGCATCTGCAGTCGTATGCATGCCGTCTCCCCATATAAACTGGGAAAATTGGGGCGCCTGCGCAAATGGGGCGCGTATTTCTGGGGGTCCGGCGAACCACAAGCAGTCCTACGCGCTGAGGACACACATCGCAAATTCACGGTTACAAGTACGCACTACACAATACCAATACACAATACCAATGCACAATACCAATACACAATACCAATGCACAATACCAATACACAATACACAATGCACAATGCACAATGCACAATGCACAATGCACAATGCACAATGCACAATACACAATACGCAAGTATATCTCCCATTGCCTAAAGCAGAATACAAGAACGCCGCGCCCCAATCGCCCTATGCATGGTATCACGTGACTTTTCCATCCTCGGCCGCATCCGCTACGCCTCCTCCAGGTCCATGTCGTCGAGGCGGGTCTTGCTGGCGCCGCCGCTGCGGACGCGGTCCTTCCGGGCGCGGCGGTTGCCGGCGTCCTGGAGGGTGCGCAGCTCGGCCTTGGCGTGGCGCTGGGCCTCTTCGACACGGGGCTGGAAGGCGGCGAGGTCCTCCTTGTCGACGGGGTAGGGGTCGATTTTCTTGGCCATGCCGATGGCCTTTTCGATGGCGAGGAAGTTGGAGAAGTCGTACTGGGTGACGATGTTGATGGCGTGGCCGGACTTGCCGGCGCGGGCGGTGCGGCCGACGCGGTGGACGTAGGTTTTGCTGTCCTGGGGCAGATCGTAGTTGAGGACGATGCTGACGCTGGGGATGTCGAGGCCGCGGGCGGCGACGTCGGTGGCGATGAGGATGCGGCGGCCGCCGGACTTGAACTTGTTGAGGGCGCTGAGGCGGGCGGACTGGCTGAGGCGGCCGTGCAGGGGGATGGCGCCGAAGCCGAGGGCGCGCAGCAGAAAGGTCAGCCGGTGCGTCTCCATGATGGTGCGCGTGAAGATGATGACGGTCTGGCCGTCGAATTCGTGCACGAGAAAGACGAGGCCGGCGTCCTTGCGCATCAGCGGCACGAGCAGCATGCTCTGGCGCAGCGTGGCCACGGTCTGGCCGTGGGAGACGGAGACGCCTGACGGTTAGTGCTCGTCGGAACAGAAGAGACAGGAGACAGGAGACAGAACGTACGCAGGGGGTCCCGCAGGCTCGCGCGCTGCAGGCTCTCGACCTTCTTGCTCATGGTGGCCGAGAAGAGCATGGTGCGGCGCTCGCGCGGCAGGTGCTTGAGGATCTTCTCGAGCACGGGCCCAAAGTCCATGTCCAGCAGCCGGTCGGCCTCGTCGATGACCAGGTACTGCAGGTGCTTGAGCGAGAAGCCCTTGATCTTCTCCAGGTGGTCCAGCAGCCGCCCCGGCGTGGCCACAATCACGTGCGGCTTCTTCGCCAGCGCCACCGCCTGCGCCATCATGTCCATGCCGCCCACCACCACCGCGCTGCGCAGCGAAATGGCCGAGAAGGCGTCAAACGTCTGCCCGATCTGCACCGCCAGCTCGCGCGTCGGCGCCAGCACCAGCCCGAACAGCGGCCGCGGCCGCGCCAGCAGCGCCTGCAGCATCGGCAGCGCAAAGGCGATGGTCTTGCCGCTGCCGGTTTCTGCCGTGCCGATGATGTCGCGGTCCTGCAGCGCCAGCGGGATGGCCTCGGCCTGGATGGGCGTGGGGGCGGCGTAGCCGAGGGTTTTGCACACGTCGCAGAGTTCGTCACAGACGCCCTGGTAGTTAGTGGGTATTCATGAGAGGAAGAAGAAGAGGAGAGAAGAGGAGAGAAGAGAAGAGGAGAGAAGGGAAGAGGAGAGAAGGGAAGAGGAGAGGAAGAGGAAGAGAGACACACTAGTTCTTTAAATGTCTTTGCCTGCTCAGGAGCATCGACAGGCGCATCTTTGGCCGCCGGCTCGGTCTCGGGCGGCGGCGAGGCCGCGTCCTTGTGGGAGCCCATGGTGGTCGTAGTAGTAGTCGTAGTGGTGGTGATGCTTGGAAGTCGAGAAGCGAGAAGAAGAAGCGGCAGAAAAAAAGGTGAGCAGAAAAGTGTGTGGGGCGGCTTATCTTAGCGGGCTCTGGAGGAGCGTGGCCAATCAGATGTCAGGGATAGGAACGGAAAGTAGGTGGAGACGAACTTTTTTTATCGTCGATTAAGAAAAAGCTTCATCCCATTCCGCCTACCTACAGGACGCAGACACTGCAACCACCCACACCACCACCACCCACACACTCCCGCACCACAATGGCCCCCACGGTGCTCCCTCCGCGGCCGAAGCTGCCGGTTGCCGTCGACAAGCCGACGCCGTACACGTTTGACCTCGGGCTGCTGATGGCCAACGACGCGAATCCGGTGACGCTGGCGAGCGACGCCAGCACGCCGACGGAGACGCAGCTGGCGGGCGTGGCGCGCGACGGGGCGCAGGCGCTCATCAACCAGCTGCTGACGACGTGCCGAGTGGAGCCGACGACGGCCAGCGGCGTGCTGCTGCACCTGCCGCCGGTCAGCACGGCGCTGCCGCGCGAGAAGCCGCTGCCGCAGCCCAAGGCGCCGACCAAGTGGCAGGAGTTTGCCAAGCGCAAGGGCATCCAGCCCAAGACGCGCGAGCAGCGCCGCAACATCCAGTACAACGAGGCCACGCACGAGTGGGAGCGCAAATGGGGCTTCCGCGCCGCCAACAAGGCCAGCGAGGACGCCTGGGCCATCGAGGTCAAGGAGTCGCCCGCCGAGGAGGCCGCCCGCGCCGCCAAGGGCCTTTCCCTCCGCGGCGACAGCCGCCGCGAGCGCAAAGAGCGCGTCCGCCGCAACGAGCGCAAAATGCGCAAGAACCAGATGCACGCCGCCGCCGGCAAGAAGTAGGCGGCGCGTGCCACATCGCGCGCGGGGGACTTTCGGTGGTGCACTGGCGCTGCCCGGCCGGCGTTCAAAAGGACCTGTCTTTCTGTCTGTTGTCTGCTGTTGTCTGTTGGTGTCGTCTGTTTGTCGCTTGTCTGTTGTTGTCGTTTGTTGTCTGTCTGTTATCTGTCGTCTTTCGTCTCTGTTGCATCTAGGCGTTGCGAATAGACTCTTAGCCACACTGGTGATCACGTGACAATCGTATTTGGCCCGGCTCCGTCTTTCGCATCTCCTCGGCTCTCCGTCCCTCCGGCACGGTCGACATGGATGCTGCCCCGTCTGTTTCTGCCGCACCGGGCCCGGCTGCAGCGCCCACGCCGTCGCGCGTGCGGCTGCCTCGGTCGCGGCGCAACCGGCCGTGCGACCTGTGCCGGCAGCGCAAAGTGGCGTGCAAAATGGCCGAAGCGGGCAGCCGTGCGAATACTACGTAGACAAGAAGTACCGCAAACCCGACGGCGGGCAGCCGACTGCAAACACCTTGTTGACTCATACGGCCAGCGTGGTAAGGGCCAATTAGAATCAATAGTGAATCTAGCACGAAACGTACACAGTACATACTAAACATAACTAGATACATGCTGTGTCTACTACCAAACATAAACACACGCATGATCTAAACATCAACAAAAGATAATCACATGAATCTACACGAAACACAAACAGATACATGCTATGCTAGATGCCCAGATCGTCCATCGTCCACGCATCCTAAGCGTACAGCCCCCATCCCATTCCTCCGCCACCACCGTGCGCACTACACATCCACATCCCACGGCGATCCGCCCCGCTGCATCTGCTCCGTCTGCTCCTTGAACCAGTCGCGGCCCTTGTCCATGGCGTCCGCCATGTCCCGCATTTCCCGGATCACCCGCTCGGTCTCGTCGTCCACACCAGAGGCAGCGTCTGCGGGCCGGGACTCTGGCGGCTCTGCCCGCCGCCGCTTCGGCGATGTCGCCTCGGCGTCCTCCACCGCGTCCTCCTCGGCGCCGGCCCCCTCCCCCGCGTCCCAGATCGGCACCGGCACCGGCGGCACCGGCACGCCGTAGCTCCCAATGCCCCGGAATCGCTGCCCGTCTAGCACCGGCTCCGCCAGCGACTCGTGCAGGTACTCGCCGTCCGGCATCTGCCGGAACCCGCGCGCCCGCATCGCCCAGTACGCCGACCGCACGCCGGACCCGGCTCCGGAGAGAGACCGGCCAAAGGACCGCGGCCCCGCCCCCCATTCCGACCCGCTGCCGGATGTGCCTGTCCGCTTGCTGTGCCGCATGAAATTGGTCACCTTGGACCGCGCCGGCGGCGACGACGACACCGAAGCCGCCGACGCCGCCGATGCCGACGCCAACGGCGTCACACGCGTAAAGAAGCTCCGCGCCGCCCGGCCCTTGGTGCTGGGCACGATGCGCCGGTAGTACGTCACCGCGTGGTTGAGGCTGCTGTTCGCGCTGTGCGCCGAGTTGTAGCTGTGGATGCTGGTCGTGCTGCGGATGCTGGTCGCGCTATCGTGGCTGCTCACACTAGCGCTGCGCACGTTGCGAACACTGCCGTCGTCCTCGAGGTTGTCCCGGCTCGGCCGCCCCGACAGCAGCTTCTTGGCACGCAGCACCGTCTTGGCCATGCTCTCGCGGAGACTGCCCTGCTGCGTGTCGTGTGTCTGGGCCTTGGCCTGTCTCTCTCTCTCCGGCAGCGGCCGCTCCCTCTCCCTCTCCCTCTCCCTCTCCCTCTCGCCGTCTCTCCTCGTCCTCTCCACCACTTGCGCCACGGCCTGGTGCTCGTCGGGCACTCCGCGCAGAATCCCTGTCGCCAGCAAAGCAGCTGCCGCCGCCTCATCTTCCGCTATCGACGCCTTGCGTTTCCGGCTCGGAGCATCCGCCCCCTGGCTGCCGCCGTATCCGTAGTACCCCAGCTGCTCCATCATCTTGGCTTCTTTGCCCGCCTTGACGACCCGGAGTCGGTCAGCCAGCAGCGCCGCCTCCTCGGCCGCCGCCTTTTCTGCCGCCGCACGTCGCTCGGCTCGTTTGGCAGCCTGGTATGCCTTGAGCTGGTCGCGGGCTTCGCGGGCTCTCCGATCGAGCGCCCGGTTGCGTGCAATCTCGCGCCACCGGTAAAAGAACTTGACCCGCAGGTTGTACGTCTTGAACTGCATCGCCTCCGCCCACGACCGCTCGTCTTCTTCGCGCTGCTTCCGCTCCGCCTCGTCGTGCTGAAACTGCGCCAGCGTCTGCTGCACAATGTGCTCCACCACCGCCACCTCGAACTCGTGCAGCAGCCCGTCGTCCGCAAGCACCATCCACCGCGTAAAGCCCTCCATGGCATCTGCAGCAGCCTGGGGCTTGCTGTGCTTGCTGGGTCTTCTATGTAGCGTTGGCGGCGGCGGCTCTACCTTTGGCTGAGGCTCCGTCTTGGCCTCTAGCTTGGGCGCCATGGTCTTGGCTGGTGCAGGGCTGCTCGGGAAAGTCGGTGTTGGTGCTGGGCTGGCTTTCGCTGGAGGAGCCTCGGACTCAGCCTCTCGCAGTCTCTTGCCTGTTGGTACAGGTTTCCCTAGGAGAACCTGTGCTGATGCCGGCGGCACCGATGCAGACTGCGGTGGTGGTGTTTCTTGCACGGCTTGGGACTGAAAGGAGTTGGGTGGTGCCTGGGGCGTCGATTTGCTCGGACCCGGAATCGAAGAGGCCGTTGCTTCACTTGCTGCCTTTTGTTGGTGAGCTGCCTCGGCAGCTTTGAGGGCTGGGATCGCAGAGACCGGTTCTGGTTTGTTGGCAGCTGCTTCTGCCGGAGCCGCCGCTGGCTTCGGCCCAAACAGGGCGGAAAACGAGTTGGCAGCTGTTTGCGGAGCATCCTGAGCCGGCACCGGGCTCTCCTTGGGCTGGCCAAAGACACTCGGAGTCGGCTGTCTTGGTGGCTCCGCGGTTGCTGAGGGTGCCGCAAATGGGTTCGCCGCAGCGGCTGGTTGTGTAGTTCCGTTCGAGAAAAGGGAAGAGGACGTCTTTGGGGGTGCAAAAGAGGCCGCTGCTGTTTGTGATATCGTCTTCGGTGTTGGCTGTATTGGCTGTGCTGGCTGCGCTGGCTGTGCTGTTGTCCAAGCTGTCTGTGGTGCTGCCGTCGCCGCCTTTGTCGGCTCCACAAAGATGCTCGGGCTCTCGCTGCCACCAACCGCACTGACGCCGCTCCCATGGCCATTCATAGTCCTCTCTTCAAACACGTTGCTGTGGATCACCTCCGGCAGCGGCCGTCCTCCGCGTTTGCGCTCCACGAGCGTCTGCGAAAACGACTGCTTGGCTGTGGCGGCGTTGATCTGCGTCCCTTTGTCGAGGACCAGCACCGGTTCCCCCCCTCCTCCCGCCGAAAACGCCAGCCCGTGCGCCGTCACAAACTCTCGCGCCTCCGCCTCCGTGTCGAACCGCAGCATCTCGTTGAGCACGCCCAGCGTCAGGTCCTTGGGGCTGTCCCGGATCCGCGCATACGCCTTGGCCACGTTCCGCAGGATCCCCCGCCGTACGTGCACAAAATGGATCTCCGCAAAGCACGCCATCGTGTACGACACCTGCGGGCTCTCGACGATGCGGAAAAAGGGCGTCATCGCGCCCAGCGCTGTCGTCGTCGGCACGCCTGGCTTCACCGGCCCCCGCCAGTCCCACACGCTCTGCATCGTCTGCACCAGCGTCATGGCTGTCTGGATGTCGTCCGACGCGTACCAGAACTCGCTGCCCCATTCCTGCACCTTGTGCTGGAAGTCCGGGTCGTGCGCGTTGAGCAGGATAAAGTACGCCCGGAACTCTGCCTCGTTGTCGCACGCCACCTCCTTGTCCCGGCAGTCGTCATACGCCTGCATCAGCGACAACAGCGCCTTTCCCAGCTGCTCGCGCTCCTGCTGCTCCGAAAAGTCCTCGGCCGCCACGCCCCGCTGCGACAGCAGGTGCAGCGCCGTCGCGTGGAACCGTGTGATCGTTTCCAGGCAGTACACCTGCTGCCGCATTTCCTCCGCGCTCATCGTCGAGTGGAACACAAAGTCGCGCCGCACTGCTCGCGTCCGGTCCCACAGGAAATTGTGTGTCGCCGCCAGCCGGCTGTCGTCGCCCAGGATCGTGTCGATCAGGTAGTCCAGCGTGCGCTTGAGACACCCAACCGACCGCACGTCCATCGGCAGCGGCGCTTCTTGGCCGGCCGCCGAGCGCGCCAGCGCCTTGATCATCACAGGCGGAGACGCCCACATCGTCCCGTCTGCACCCTCCGTCTTCTCCTGCATTTTGACGTCGTACTGCACAATCCGGCTGATCTTTTCAAACTCAGGGCACATCTCCTCGCAGATACCCTTGAAGTCGATCGCCTCGTCCAGCCGCTTGCGTACTTCTGGGTTGTCGATCAGCCCGGCCGTGATCAGCGATGCTCGCGCCCGGTCACGGTACTTCTTGTAGCTCTCCCGGAACGTCTCCATCGCTCCCCGCTGTGCAGGATTGCCGGGCTCTGCCGGCCATTGCGGCGGCCGGATCTTTTCTTTCTGTAGTTGGTCCAGGATGTTCTTGGCGTAGTCGCTCTGGGCACCCTGTGGTGTCTTTGGTGGCCCTTGTAGTGGTGCCCCTGAGAAGAACGATGAGCTGGGGAACTTGGTGCCGTTTGTCGCCGGTCTTGGCGGAGCTGCCGCTGCAGGCGGTGCAGGCGTCAGGTCAAACCGGACCGACTTCTTTGCAGGCGTGCCATTGTTCCCTATCGTCTGCCCGAAGCTGACCGTGTTGGTAGAAACGGTAGTAGCAGGGGGTGTGGCTATGCCCCCAAAGGGATTGGTGGTAGGTGTCGCTGCTTGGGAGGCAGCTGCAAAATTGGATGGCTTGCTGAATGCTGTGGGAGAGTTCGCTGGTTGTGAGAATGCATTTTGCGCCGCTGGTGCATGAGACGGCTTGCTAAAGAAATTGGAAGAATTGGTGGGTTGGGAGAATGCACTTGGTGCGGCTGGTGTAGTAGCCGGTTTGTTGAACAGTGTGCTAGACGCAATGGGCGCTGGTTGAGAGAACAGGCTTTGTGCCGGAGCTGGGGTAGGAGTTGATGTCCCAAATGTAGAGGGTTGGGTGCCGAATGTAGCAGCAGGTTGTGTCCCAAATGGAGACGAAGTGTTCTGTTGAGTTCCAAATGGAATGGCTTGCAGTGCTCCAAATGTAGGAGTATGCTGCTGAATTCCAAAGGTAGACGTCGCTTGCTGGGTGCCAAATGATGGGGTGCTTTGTTGGGGTCCAAATGCAGGAGTGGCTTGTTGTACTCCAAACGCGGGAGTGGTCTGGGCTCCAAATGCAGGAGAAGCCTGTGCCCCAAAAGTCGTAGATTGTCCACCAAAAGCACTACTAGGCTGTGCTGCCGGTGTTTGGTTCGCCTGCCCAAAACCAGTAAACGGCGACGGAGATCGTTGTGCCTGGAACGGATTCGAGGCCGCTGCTGCTGGCTTGGCTGCAAACGGGTTGAATGCGGCTTGTGGTGGCTGTGGTGGCTGTGATGGCTGTGATGGCTGTGATGGCTGTGATGGCTGAAAAGCAGCCGCAAAGGGATTGCTGGGGGTCGCAGCGGCCGCAGCTGGAGCCCCGAATGCTGAGAACGGTGACGTCTGGGCTGGCGGTCTGGCAGCAGGTTCGGCTAGCGGCATCGGCGTATCTGTATCGTCATCATCCATGGTAAGCATTTGAAGACGCAAAACAAAGCTTAAATACTCAATGCTAGAGAGATCCTGGGTCACGAAATCTGGAGTGGGAAAGAGAGGATCACAAAGAGACGAGTCCTTCTCGGTTGGTGGCTCTTCGCTGCTGTCTCTCCAAACAGTAAATTGCGGTGGCAAGCACGGCTTTGGGGGGGTGTAGACTTGAGGGGGTGGAGGGGGTGGAGGTGCTGGGGGAGCTGGAGGAGCTGGTGGAAGCAAAGGTGGTGGCGGTAAGGGAAGAGCTTGGGGGAGAAAAGGTGCTGCGAAAGCTGCAGAGGCTGCAGAAGCTGCAGGAGCTCCGGGGGCTTCGTGGGGTGCGAAAGCTGGAGCGGCCGCAAAATCCGGAGAAGCTTCAGGAGCCGTAGAAACGGCAAGAGCCTCAACAGCTTCAAGAGCTTCAAGAGCTTCAGGGATAGGGGCAGGGTCAAGCGCTTCAGAGGCATCTGCAGACACCGGAAACGAGACCGTCGAAAGATGGGACGGCCTCGGTATAAACGGAGTCTTTCGCTTCTTCTTGGGGGTTTTCTTCGGAAGAAGGGCACGCGCCGGCACTTGCAAGGCAGGGTAGGGAATCGAGAAAGGGGCTTCGGATGGCTGGGCAGCAGCGGCTGGAACAGGCGAGTTCGTGGGCGACGCTATCGCTTCTTTAGGCGGAGGCAAGGCCGCTTGGCCAGTCGCGCTCATGGAAGACGAGGGCAGCGTGACCGGCGGCACCGCAGGGGTGCGCGGAATACGCTTGGAACGGCGAGGCGGGGAGGGGGGGAGCGGAATGGAAGCCGGACTGTCTAGATGAGGCCGAGCAGAAGGAAGCGAAACCGAGGCATTGTCGAGACACTGGGCAGAAGGAAGGCAGATGGAAGCTGCATTGTCAAGAGACCGAGCAGGAGGAAGCGAAGCCAAGACATTGCCAAGAGACTGAGCAGGCACGGGCAACAGCTGCTGAACGGGTTTGATGGCTAGAGCCGGCCGAAGAGAGGTGGATGTGGATGCGGATGCGGCCGTAGAAGCTTTGGCAGTGCTGTTTTCCTTCTCGTCTGCTGGCGGTCCCGACTTGCTCTGATTCCTTTCCGACTGAATAAAGTCCTGTCTCAAGGCGGCCATGGGAGAGATGGGCTTCTTAGCCTTGCTGGGCTGGGATGTGCCTGCTGCAGAAGACGGAGCAGCCGCTGTGTTCTCGTCTCTGAAGGGGGTGAACGAAGGGGTGGCCGACACGGCCTTTGAATTTCCCTTGGCAGCCTTGCTCTTCGCAGCAGTCTTGAGGACAGACGTTGAAGCGATGGCCTTGGGGGCGACAGTCTTCGGGGCGGTGCCCATCGATGCAGCACCCGTCCAAGCAGCGCCATTGGAAACAGTGGCATTCCAGACCATTGCCTCCATTTCCTCCAGTTCCTTCACCGCAGCGGCCTCGATCACATTGTCATTTGAAGAAGCCGAGTCGGTCATCGCCGAATCAGGTGTCTCCCAGAAGGTGCCATTCAAAACTCTGTTCATCATAATGTCCTCCATCGTAGTCGTGGCCGCGGAAAACGTTTCCTCCGAAGCAATTTCCTTCTCGGCGGCAGCCGTCGGGGCAGTCTTCATGGCAACGTCTCCAGAAGCCGCGGGCTCGGAAGCCTTGCTGCGAATGGCAAACGTCTTCGTTCCTCCCAGCCCAGGGTCCTCCATAAGATGGTCCACCGCCGTCGTAGGTGACAGCATAGGCGGGAGAGCCACAGCGCTCATTTGTGGTGTGGCGGGCCCTTTTTTGACGATTGGCATTTCTGGGGAAGCAGGGCGCACAGGAAGACTCGCACCCGTGTAAAAGACGATGGGATTCTCTCGCAGTGCGCCAATGACAGCCGGCGGGTGCAGCAAAAGCGAATCCTCGTTGCCCGGGGGCACGGGCTTGAAGATCTGCTCCGACTTGGGCATTGGTGGCGGGCCGCTCCGTCGAGGCCGGTAGACACGGAGACAGGAGGGAATGGCTTTGGCGGCGGGTTTCTTGGCTGGTCCCGGCGGCTTCGGCTTTGCGGCCAGTAGCTTCCCATTTTCGTCCGTCTTTTTCTCCTCTGACGCTTTGAGCGGCGAAGCTGACTTCTTCGGGTCCGGCAGCTGCATGGACTTAGGCAGTGGCTGCATTTGGTTCGTCGCAGGAGCCGGGCCCTGAGGGAGGAAAAGACCGCAAGGAGGGTTCGAGGCGCGAGACGCCGGATGCGGAGAACGAGCAGCTTCCGAAGCTTTCTGGGCGGCTGCCGTGTTGGGCTTGATGTCGGTCAGTGGAGGACCTGCCTCAACAGCTGCCGACACCAACGCCACCATTGCCTTTGCCTTGCCCGGCGAGCACTGTCGCGGAGGGGCCGTCGCTTGGGAGAGGGGAGAAGAGCTCGGTGCCGTCGTCGTCGTGTCTGCGAGCTTGGCCGGCATCGTAGACGGTGATCTCGCCCAGCTGAGCTGATTGGCACGTGGGAGTGGCGGAACCGCTGGCAGAGAAGGCCGCTGCTTGTCCGTGTTGGATGTGTTCATCGCCATGCCAGGACGCAGAAGAGGCATGGAGCTCGAGAGGGGGGGTGGCCAGGAGAAGCTTGGAGGGAAGCACGAGATCGGTTCGGTCGACGGAGTCGGTTTGCAGAGCTGAAGGCGAGAGGGAGGAAAAAAAGAGCACAACAACAGGAAGCGAAGAGCGGGTAGGAGAGGCATGAACAGGGAAAGCAAAAAAGGGTGAGGGGGGACGGTGTACATGACACAAGAATACAGGAATCCAGTACAATCACAGTGGGCAAAAGCGCAGAGCTCGAAAGCACACAGCCATCAGCTCACACGATGCGCACATCTCAGACAACACTCACTTTGCGGCAGCGACCCAAGCGGGCCTGCGCTCGCTCCGGCACCGCTACCGGAGAAGGCCATTGTCGACGCTTTCGACAGATTCGACGCGCTTTTGCACCATTGGGGAGGTCATGCAGCCCTGCTGAAAAGGCGCGCTGAATAGCGAGGACCGCCGTCAATAGAGCGTCAATAGAGGGCAGCAGCGAACAATAGCCAACGGGCGCAGCACAATAGGGGAAAGGGCCGTCGTAGGCCTTGCTATTGTGTGCGCAAAAGGGGCAAAAGGTGAGGGCGAGGTGAGGTTGGGGTGAAGAGAAAGAAGCAGGTCGTCCAGTCCGTTTCGCTAGCAGCTTAAGTTGTCTCGCTCCCGTTGCACGACCCGTCGTACAAACGCCCTGGGCTATTTTTTTGGCAGGCACGTTCCATCGCTTCCACAGCCATACGCCTGTTCTGCCGCGCCTGACCGCCCAGAGCACCAGCTGCTCCACCCCAGAAGAGCTGTTTTCTGGTTAGCGTGTTTACGGGACCTGAATATCGGACGGCGCACAAAGGCCCACTACCAACCACCACGTATCTTACGACATGCAACAGGGCTGCTATAATGTCCAGTCTATAATTTACTCATCCAACTGGGTTATGGTTACATGTTTTTTTCTACGTATGCGTATACATATATCAATGAATAAGTACTAATGTAGCGATGCTTTGGTATCAGGTAGACATTTGTAAAAGACTGTAAACTAAATGAGCCAATAACTTCTCTAAACTTTACTCCTGTTTCTCACAGGGACCCAATGCTTCCCCATGTTTATACCGCTTGGGCGGAAAGCTGGCCATTCTGCTACTTACTCCTGGCAGGGGCGGGTCGCATTCTATTTCGTAGCCATATTTGCTTGTCTTTGGTTTCTGCAAAGAATCAACGCGCCAGCAAGCACAAATATTCAGATAAAGTTGAGTAAGGCCCTGTACTTGAAACCGAGAAATATTGCGTATTAAAGTGGTCATGGTGCACTACAAAGGGTATAATAAGAATATTTATAATTGGTTAATGAACCATTGTATTTGTAAGCTATAAGAGTTGTGATTCCTACGCGTGCTCCAACTCCATCGAAATGGTGCCTTTATCGGTGTCTTTCAGCTCCCGAGGTACGTCAGAAGAAGCAGGCGCGAAAACGTGGTTTTTCCAGGCGCGCGCCGGGATTCTGGCGGTAAAAAAGCGCTCGATCTCGGCGTTCGTGCGCCCGGTTGTCTCGCCGACACAGAACCAGATGTAGGACAGGGTGACACAGGTCGTGCCGGCGTAGATAAAGCAGAGCATAGGGCCAAGGTTGGCGCTGTAGTAGAGATAGGGCGACGTGAAGGCGATGACCCAGACGGTGAAGAAGAAGAGCACGATGGAGCACGACATGATCTTGTTGCGGTTGCGGCCGACGGCCATCTCAGAGGCGATGCCAAAGGCCAGCGGGCCGAGGGAGAAGTTGAAGCAGACGATGACGATGTAGGAGAACACCACAATGGTGGCGCTGACGCCTGAGGAGAACGTGCGCAGCGTGCCCAGGCCGCCAACGACGAGCAGCGAGGCAAAGAGGCCGAGAGTGCAGACGAGCATGTTGTAGCGGCGGGACATCTTGTTGCCAAAGAAGACGGCGACAGCGACGGCGACGACCTGCAGGACGTTGGTGATGAGGGAGATGGTGAAGGGCTGCTTGATGCCGATGGACTGGGCAAAGATGACGCCGTACGAGTAGAAGAACTGGATGCCGTTGATCTGCTGCGCGACCATGGCACCGGCCGAGAAAACGAGCTTGCGGCGCTCGATGGGGTCGAGGAAGAGCGAGCTCCAGGACGACTCTTCCTGCATGGTCCTGTCGCGCTCGACGGCGTCGTGCAGGACACTCAGATCGTGTGTCGGGTCATAGGCTGCGTGGCTGCGATTGATCTTTTTCAGGGCGGCCTCGGCCTCGGCCTCGCGGCCCTTCATGATGTACCACGTCGGGCTCTCGGGCGTAAAGGGCAGGAGAAGGACCATGAGGCCCGGCAGCGCGATCAGCAGGCCCATGGGAATGAGGTAGGCGTTCTTGTTGGGGATTTTCTCGGTCCCCTGGGTGATGCCAGAGCCGATCAATTGCGAGCAGGACTGCATGAACTGGAACATCATCAAGGCGGGGCCGCGCACAGCCAGCGGTGCCACCTCGCCAATGTAGAGCAGACACGTCACGGTGAACTGGCCAATGCCCAGGCCAATGAGGATGCGGCCCAGGACGATCAGACCCTCGATGCCGGACGAGGCAAGCTGGACAACGGCACCGGCCATGATGCAAGCCGAGGCACAGTAGAACACGGCCTTGCGTCCGTAGCGGTCGTTGATGGGCGCGGCCGCGAGGGCGCCGAGCAGCTCCCCGACATAGATGATGGAGGCCGTAAGCGAGGTGAAGGATGTCGTGAGAGCAGGCAGGCCGTGTTCTTGGGTCTGGGCGTACTTGTCGATAAACGGCCGCATGCCTAAGAGGCCGGTGTAGTAGATCTGGTCGTAGCCATAGCACAGAGCGCCCACGGTCGAGACACCGCAGTAGAAAAATGCCCAGCGGTTGGCACGAAAGTCGATGTTGAAGAGACCCATACCGACGGAAGAGAAGCGTGGATGAATCTAGGCAACGTGCGAAGAGAGGAGAAGGAAAGAGACGGGGAGATAGACAAAACAAAGCGCTCGCTTAGAATGTGCTCAGAGCCTTTCCAAGGTGCGTTGTGTCGGGGACGTTCCATCGGCTTGGGGCGAGAAAAGGGCCAGAGCGGCATGTTATGTATTTTTTCATGGGTTGGCTCACCAAGCGAAGGCTTCCCTTCCAAGGCATATTGCCTTCCTGGGGGACTAACACAAGAAGGCTAGGTGCGAAAAGCAGCAGTGACCTCGGACAATGTAATCAAATTGTTCGACGTGACCCTGAATCTCCACAGGAACAATGTCACCTGTCGGTAGTCTGCAATATTCCCCAGGTGTTGCGGGGGGGTGTCTGCGGGGGAAACAATACGGGGAAGAGTCTGGGACACAAAGAATTAGCGTTCGGGGGATGCTCCGACGCACTAGAGGGACACGAGGCAAGATTGTGGGGATAGATGGATGGCTGGAGACTCTAGCTTGTAGCCGGAGCATCCCCCGCTGCCATTGGAAATTCCGGTTCCTCGCCGAAAAGGTCGAGTACTCGTACTGCCAATATGTACGACGTAGAGAGGAGGACTGTTTGGTGGAGAGTCCATCAGAACTATTGAGATTTTTTTGCTTTCTCGCGTTGACAGTGCTCGTCGTCTGTGAAGAGCTGTTCCTGTCTATTCTTGTATTTATATCCTACTGTCGAAGACGGCAATTCGACCAAATAAGAGCAAAGGCAGCACAAACCCATCTCACGACAACCCAGGGCTACAGCATCACACACGACCATGTCTAGCAGTCCTCTCAAGCAGCTCCAAGATGCGGGCACCGTATTGATTGCTGATACGGCCGACTTTGAGAGTCAGTTGACACCTATGCTTGCCTCCGGTGCCAGACAAACGCTGACGAGCAAACTGCCCACATTCTAGAGATTGCCCGCTTCCATGCGTCTGAAGGTACCACCAACCCGAGCCTGCTATACCTCGCCGCCGTGAACCCGGCCTACAAGGAGCTGGTCTCCAAAGCCCTTGTCTATGCCAAATCGCTGCCGACGTCCACGCCCGAGACCAAGCGCCTCTCGGCTGCCGTCGACTTTTTGGCGGTCCAATTTGGCGCCCAGATTTACCGCCTGACCGGCCGCATCAGCACCGAGGTCGACGTGTCGCTGTCGTTTGACACCACCGCCACCGTGGCCAGCGCGCTGCGGCTCATCGGCCTCTACAGCCAGGAGGGCGTGCCCAAGGACCGCGTGCGCATCAAGATCAGCGGCACCTGGGAGGGCATCGAAGCGGCGCGGATTCTGCAGCGCGACCACGGCATCAGCTGCCTGGTGACTGTCGTCTTTGGCCTCGCCCAGGCCGTGGCGGCGGCGGAGGCCGGCGCGGATGCCATTGCGCCGTACGTGGGACGCATTGCCGACTGGGGTAAGAAGAACGGCTACGAGAGCGGCGACTTGGGTGTCGAGACCGTGTCCAAGATCCAGAACCAGCTCCGCAAGTACGGCTTTCGCACACAGGTCATGGCAGCGAGCTTCCGCAGCGTCGACCAGGTGCGGGCCCTCGCGGGCATCGATCTGCTCACGGCCGCGCCGGCCATTCTGGAAGCCCTGGAGAAGGAGACGGTGCCCATCACGCCTCGGCTGACAAAAGAAACCGGTACGTGTGCATTTTCTCTTGGCTCAAAGCAGCGGGACGATGGGACATGTGCAGCCTACAAGCATGCTGACGATGCCACAGCTCTTGCCACAGACATTCCGGATGTCCGCTTCGGCGGTGACGAGGCGGCCTTCCGGTGGGCCTTCAATGGAGACGCTTGTGCGGTGGAGAAGTCAGCAGAGGCGATGCGCAGGTTCGGAGATGACACGGAGAAGCTTAAACAACTGCTCGCAGGTCTGCTGTAGCTAGTAGATGATAATAGATCCATAGACAAGTTCCAAAGAAGGCGTTCATCTTACCCCTAAAGGTACTCCGTAGTCGGAACAATGGGGACCCCATAATACGGAATGGATCTAGCACGTTTTATTGGGAGGGGTTGTGGGGTTCTCGCTCCAACTGGGCCCAACATCGGAGGACTCCCCGACAGGGACCCACCATTGTCGGCGGATCCCCCGAGCCTTGCCCCAATGCATGCATGAGACCTTTTCGAACCATGCCTTCAACGCAGCTATACGACCCTTACTTAGGCTGCCGGGGGATGCTCCGTCCTGATAGCCGTCTGCCAGCACGGATGCTCCTAATAACCAGTCTGCCCGTATCAGACGGCGCACAAGCAGCTGACGTAGGTGTGGGGGACCTGCTTTTCCATCGGGGAAGCGAAAGGGGGGCTGCCCCGGTCATACGGGCCAGATTCCATATGGCATGAACTTAGGCTGGCTTGGCCAGCTTTGCGTCCATTTATTAGACATGCCAGCTCGAACGCTTGAGAGCTGCACGCGTGTTGTTGTATTCGGTGTCATCCCACTCTCTCTTCCCTCGTTCAGCTGCCTCGTCTACCACGATGGGCTCTATCACGGAACCAAAGACGGAGGTCTACATTCTGGGCCTCAACAGCGGCTCGTCGTTTGATGGTGTCGATGCTGTGCTCTGCAAGATCGCGCTGGCCGAGGACGGCCACCCGGCGCGGCCGGTCTATGTGGACGGCCTGACCGTGGACTGGCCCGAGGAGCTGCAGCCGCTCATCCTGCGCGCCTTCAGCAACGACTTGACGCTGTTCGAGATGACGCGGCTCAACTATGTCGCGGGGGCCCTCTACGCCGAGGCCGCCAACGCGCTGCTCCGGAGGGCTGGTGTCCCGCCCAGCGACGTCGACGTGATCGGCTACGACGGCCAGACCATCTACCAAGAGCCGCCAGACCGGGTCAAGGAGCGTGCGTTTGTGCAGACCGGAAGCAAGAGCCTGGTCGATCTGTGGCTCAAGGGTGGCTATGCGTGCGGCTTCTTCATTGCCGAGTCGGGTGTCGTGGCCGCGCTGACGGACATTGACACCGTCACGCAGTTCCGCCCGGTGGACCACGCGCTGGGCGGCTCGGCCGCGCCGCTGATGCAGTACCTGGACTTTGTGGCGTTTCGCAACGAGGACGGCCCCACCGTCACGCTCAACATTGGCGGCATCGCCAACCTGCAGCTGGCCCAGAAGGACCGCAGCCAGATGATGGCCTTTGACACGGGTCCGGGCAACGTCATGATCGACCACATTGTCAAGGCCCGCACGGGAAAGGCCTACGACAAGGACGGCGCGCTCGCCGCCCAGGGCCAGGTGCTTCCGGCCCTGCTGGCCGAGATGGAGGGCCACGAATTCTTCCAGCGGACGCCGCCCCGGTCGGCCTGGCGCCTCGACTTTGGCGCGGAGTATGCTGACGGCATTCTCGAGCGCTACGCCGCCGAGACCACGGAAAACCTCCTCGCCACCATGACGCTCTTCACGGCCCGCTCCATTGCCCGCAGCCTCGTCGACTTTGTCCTCCCGCGCGCCCCGGTCACCCGCGTCATCGCCTCGGGCGGTGGCACCCGGAACGCCACCCTCATGAAGAGTCTGGCCGCAGAACTGGCCAAGCATCACCTGAATCTGTCGACGAGCGACGAGTTTGGCATCCCTGCGGCCTACAAGGAGGCCATCAAGTTTGCCACGATGGCCTTCGCCAACAAGCGCAGCCTCGCCAACAACATCCCGGCCGCTGGCGGTGCCAGAAAGTATGCCGTCCTGGGCAAGCTCACCCTGGCGCCGAGCAAGGCCAAAAATGCGGAGCCGGTCATCGGCCGTGACGCAAAAGTCCTCGGCCTGCCGTCTACTTAGGAACAAATGGCGACTACGTGCTGGCTACAACAAGGAGGCCAAGGCAGTCATGTCATATTAGAACTGCATCTATCGGTATTTGAATGAAAAATCGAGAAACAAAAGAAAACCGGCTTAGAACATGCAGGTTTGAAGTGATTGCGTAGGGTAGAGCAATGGCTATTCTTACCAAGGCTTTCTGAATGATCCTGGATGCCTAACGCCCGTGCTCAGCCCCAAAAGCAAGGTGTGATAGGCAGCTCCATGTTTCAACCGCTTGTTTGCCGCCATGCAGGTCCTACAGATTCCAGAGTAGGCTTGGACCGTCCCGTTGGTCATGTATGAGAAGTGCTTGATCCCAATGACTAGATTATTGCTGGGTCGACATGCTAGGTATGTGACGCTACGCCGAGACACATGCCTGGGGAGAAGATAACTAGCGTCTACAGATACAGACTCCTGGTCTCCGGGTTAGCCGATCCACTGAAGAGGTACGGCATCTACAAGCGGCGTGCAAGCCGTCGACTGCCCAGGCTATTCGAGAGTTTGCCATTGTGTGAGTACACCCTTTGGCACCGGATCATCATGCTGCGGAGGTCGAAAGCCGGCTGGCTCGTGCGCATCTCCTTTGTGGTGGCTCAATGCCAAACTCCTCGGCCCGACAGAGCGAATCCATCGGCGGATTTTGATCAAGGCTCCTCTCCCCGACTGGTTCGATAGAGCCGCGCAGGCAGTCGGCATCGGCACTTGCCGAAATGTTAAGGTATGTTAAACGATACGAGTAGAAAACCGCTGTGCGGACAATTGGGAATCTGGTGTCTTCAGATTGTGGGAGCTGCCTGGAAAACTAGGCCTTAACAAAACTATGAACACGGCTCATGGCTCATGGTTCATAAGCTTTAACGCCTTTTTACATCAATAAATAGTGTGCTTACACCATCTAGGATTCTTTACGTATACATTATATACAACAAGACTATTAG
Source organism: Graphilbum fragrans (assembly GCA_001513895.1). Lineage (NCBI taxonomy): Eukaryota > Fungi > Ascomycota > Sordariomycetes > Ophiostomatales > Ophiostomataceae > Graphilbum > Graphilbum fragrans. The sequence continues at coordinate 87,174 of LLKO01000013.1, forward strand.
TTAACAGGTTGACTATTGTATTTCTTTTTATTGAACTACGCAATCGAAGCCTACTGATCCACGCCTATCCACCTCCTCCACTCCGAGGCGGGTATACCACCGTTAAAACTCTACTTAGCTTACCGCCGCGCCGTCTTCCTATCATGGCCAGACTACCGGGCGAAAGCCCAAGCCATCCGGGACGCGGTCCACCGCCCCCGACCGTTCACTACATACTTCCCACCCACTCCCGCCCCCGCCGCCCACCTTTGAAGAGGCGGATTGGCCACCGTCACCGGCCAGTGGAAGACCCGCTGGCAACAAGACGCCGAAAGCGGCCACTCCGCGGGATCCCTCGCGGCACGGACACTATACTGAACATCACAGGCTGTGCGGCACCGCCACCAATACCTTACGAAGGTCGAAAGTGGTCTTACGCAAATCCGTACCGAGCACGTCGGCCTTAATACCTACCTTTTTTAAAGGGGTGTTGTAGATTCGCCAACGCACCGGTGCGACGCCGAGAAGAAGGCCCCGACCCACGTTCTTTTATCTTATACGGCAGTACTTACACGGCCGGCCAATTAACCGTAATCACTAACAAACTTAAACCACCGACTACAAATAGGCCTTGCGGCTCGACCACTCCTCCGCTGGCTTATTCAAAGCGGGAGGCTCACGGAGTACAACCTAGCCAGAGAGCTGGAGAGGTCACCGACACCGGCTTAAAACGATCCTTACAATGACACACCACCCCTGTTTCCTATATGCCCATTTTTTTATTTGTTTTATCTGTTTTGTTTGTTAATTGTAGCCACCCGTGGCCTACTACACGCAACTGTAACTAGAACACACACCCACTTAGATCTGTGACAGTTTTTTTCCCCAGGAGGGCTCTGTCTAGCTAGTCGCCAATAGCCAGGACTGGCTGAGAAAGGCGGATAATAACTCATAATAATAATCTACGCAAGCAAACGGGTGCTTCGAGTTTCTAAGGTTGGTTATTATAAACAAACCACGAGATTCTACGCTAAGCAACGTTCAGATTTCATTGATAAAGAAGCTTGTAATCACTAACTAGGTTTACAACTTCATAGTCTGACCTTATTGCGAGGCTGGAGATGGCGGGTTGTCAACGAACAATGCTGCTTTTCTATGGGATGACTAATCGAACGTAGGCCAGCACTACCGTGTCTTAGACGTAGAAACTAGCCCATGCCATTCCCCGAGTGGATCTTCCCCGGAAGTTTGTGACGCGTCCAACCTGTCGTCATGCTTCAGTGGTACTCGTAGACGGCTCTCGCGGATTCCGCATTGCCGATGGCTACTACGAGGGGTAAGACGAACCTTGCATGCGACATTTGTCGCCAGCGGAAATCGAGATGTGACGGCATCCGGCCAATCTGCAGCCACTGCCGGCACGCAGGACGGCCGTGCACCTACCGGCCAACCCCCACAAACCTCGAGACGTGAGTGCACCGTCTCGGATCCCCGTCCTCCGTTGGGAAGGCTAACGCGACTTTCCCAGCGACGTGTCTGTGTTGTCCCGCTTAACGGATGCTGAGGCACGCATACAAGCACTAGAGGCGCTTCTGAGACGAAGTCCCCCCGATCCTCCCGTGGCAGGAACGGGGACACAAGGGAGCGGAGCAGGAACAGGAGCAAGACCAGAGGCAGAATGTGCCGAAAAAGCCTTTAGTGGCCCGCCCGATCTGCACACAGCCGCGGCCTACAAGATACTGCTGTATTGGCCACGGATCCGCCTAAATCTCAACATCCCGGGGCTGGCCTCGCAGGAGTACTTGGCCGAGTGCGACCAGGTTGATCCCATGCTGCTAGAATGGACGACGGGAGCGCGCAGCGATGCCCCGCGGCTGCTGACCTGGCAGGGAGCCAGTGCCGTCCAGAGTTTTTACGGCCTTCTCCATCTACTCCCGGTGTACTTTACCTACCTGTTCGAGCACTACGCCGGCCTGTCCGCTGTCCAGGTTGCCGACGGGCCACTCGCCCCCGCTGAAATAGACAGCATGTACCGGCAGGGCACGGATCTGGATGTGGGCGCATTGTCCGTCTCCCAGCTCGTCGTCCTTTCCATGGCCATGCGGGTAACAGACGCATCGTTGCTGGGCATGAGTTTCACGGACGCCATGGCTCTGGCGGCCATGTCGTGTGCCATGGCCTTGCAAAAGCAGTGGCTGCTGAGGTCCGGCCAAGGCGAGGATCTCGTCCCTACTGCCCTGGCCCTTTCGTACGGCCTCGTTTATTTCTGGGCGCGGCCGTTCCATGCGCTGGGACTTTTGCACTCCATCGACCCTGCGGTCAAGCACATGGCTGTCAGGCATCCAGGCGATCGGTAAGCTGCGCCGTTCCTATATCCTGTTCTGCTTAGAGCTTACACTAGACAACAGACGAGTACTTTGTTACAGCAGACTGCACTTTGTGCTCGAAAGGTGGTGTAATTGTTCCAACAAAAAAGGGTCCAAGACAACGCGCGTGCTCACAATCCACATAGTGATATCGTCACGGAAATCGACGGTTTTGCATCGACATCAAGCCTCTCGCTGCTGGCCGCGCCCGTCGTACAAATGGACACTCCCGATGGTGTTGGAACTGGCGGGTCTGACGACGAGACGGGACATGGCCGTTCCGCGGCCGACGCGATTGAGAACCACATGAAGATCAGGAGCCTTCTGAACCGCATCCTGTGTCTTCTCTACGTTCCTAACAAGGCATACGCACAACCCCACGAGCTCGCTGATATTGTCTTTGGGCTTGCCGCAAAACTGCGCCACTGGTACCAGTCCCTGCCGCTGGAGCAGCAATTCGTGCGCGACACCACCATCTTCAGCATGATGAGCGTACCAGTGATGAGCATCTGGATGGTGAGTGGAAGCGAGAGAAAGAAAGCAAGAGAACAAAAGGAAAAAGAAGAAAGAAACAAAAACCAGGACGCCTGCTCTCACTAACTTTGGTGGTTTTGCATCAGAGAGAAACAGCCCTGCGATATTTGTCGTGCGTGTTTCTGCTGCACCGCCCCGTGTTGTATTTTTTCCTCCACAAAGACATGGAGTACACTGTGCGGCCGCCGGATTTTCGTGGGTCCCATACGGACCAGGGCCCCTGGATCCTCGAGTCGTGCCGCGACTGCATTGAAAGTGCCGCGGTGATCATTTATTTCTCCTCCATCTCTACAAAACCCCCCAACGCCATTGAACGATCCTGGCGCAGTTGGACTGACATCCAGCTGCTATCTGCAGCGTACCTGGTCCTTCTCCAGGTCCGATCGGTTCCGAATCTGTTTCCCGTTCTTCGAAACATTGGGGATATAGACAGCCTGCTCAACACGGTAGAGCAGTTGTTGGAAGAGAGCCCGCTGAAGTCTCTGAAGGTGGAGAAAAGCTTGGAGATTCTTCGGAACGTGAGACATCACTTTGAAGTTTCGGCGTCACCAGCGACCACTCTCTCTCTGCCGACGTAATTAAAGCAATTGTTCAAAGGAAAGTTAAAAGGGAAAAGGTGAAAGCATAGTTATATAGTTTTTAATGTTTATTATGGTTGAGGTTGTTTTTAACACTGCGTTATATCGTACGTACTTTTAGTGTAGCGGTAACGACATTATTGCATAAATAAGGTAATACCCTTATCCCCTTTTTAGCCTTTTAGCTGCACCTACCTACAAAATGAAGGACTTGTGGCGTTAGTTGAGTTTTTTTACGGTCGACTGCGCGCAGTCTGCCATTTTTAATATTCTCTTGTCCAATCTCAATTTTTTAACAAGTCTTGCGTCGCGATTCACCTACGCCGAAACTCACGCGGAACAGTTATCTTACAAAGCTTACAAAAAGGGCGGTGGCTAGTCGAGAGGATTTTGCAAGAAAGTATTTTGACCTAAAAGAAACAATCGTCATTGTCCCTCAGATATAAGGCTCTTTTGGTGACTTCTATTGGCGTGTTACTATTTCAAGATGCTGCCCTGGTTTCACTGCTACCGATTCTGGAATTAGAACAGAAAATTATAAAAGACGAATCTATTAGTATTCAAGATCTGCTATCTGCTATCTGCTATCTGCTATCTGCTATTTGCTATTTGCTATCTGCTATCTGCTATTTGCTATTTGCTATTTGCTATTTCCTATGTCACATACGATCAAACTTACGCCTGTGTTTGGGGTCACCCCCCGACCCTTGAATCCCAAAGAAGAACGGTTCGACTGGTGAAGCCAGTGAGTCCACACCCACGCGGAAGACCTTCAAATCAATGCGATGTCCGCACACGTCTCCGTGCCACCGGCCAATGCTTCCCCTTGCATGATGCCGCTGCAATAGCAATGGCCCACCAACGAAAAGGCCCCCGGCACTGCCGCGCTCGGCCGCACAACGTAGGGGAGCGGGCAGCCGAGGAAGACGCAAACGGCATCACCGGGCTCGGTGTCGAGCGGCACCCAGCCCACTGCGTTGTTTTCAAAGAAGCAAAACGTCCGGGTGCGCGTCCAGGTTTCAACGTAATACTCGAGCGTTTCCGTTTCATTCTCCGCGGAGCGGCCGGGCTGGGAATGCAAATGGGAACGAACGGCTTGGTCTTGGCCTTGGTCGGCCAGCCATTCGTCCACAGTCTGCTCTACGGCCGGCTCGGACGCCGTCGCCTGGGCCGTTTGATACGCCGCCAGAGCGCACCGGAGGGTGTCGTGGAGGATGCTTTTGTCCAGCTCTTCTCTCTTGTCGGCTTCCTCCTCGCAGTCGAAGATATATTTGCTGCCAATGCTTCTGCGGGCGGTCATCCGCAACGAGGGGGGGGATGCGAGGTCGTACAAGAAGAAGGTGTCGACGTAGTAATCCCCCAAGCTGAAGTCGGACACGGCCGGGGATGCGGCGGATCTGGCGACAAAGGAGCTCGGATGGGTGACAAGGCGTCCCTGGACCATGAGCGGCTCGTGTATCGTGTCTGGTATGCGTCGTATGGGTGCGGATGGCGCCGCGCACGCAGGGCCGCCGGCTTCGTAGAGCGCCGAGACCTCGTACTGGTACATGGCCGGCACGAGCGACAGGCGGCGCGACCAGTCGGGGACCCACGAGGGCAGCGTGTCTGCATGCTGCTGGCCGCAGGCCAGAAAGAGCTGGAAGGGGTTGGGGGACGTGAGAAAATGCATGGCAATGGCCGTGCAAATGTCCTCGGGGGCGGCCATTGCGCTCAGCAGGCCGGCCGAGGCAGGGGCGATGTCGCTGAAGCCCATGACGCCGAGGACTTTGTCTCTCGCGTCGGTGGCGTGGCGGTCCCGAGCCGTGCGCAGGGCTCGCAAGAGCTCAAAGCGCGGCTGCAGCGGCAGCACCCCCCCCCCCCCCCCC